>ML780814.1:17270-35103 GCA_009831015.1 Picea engelmannii
ATAATCTCGTTTCTACGGAGATGGTAGAGAAGCTGGAGCTGGAGACGACTGATCATCCAAGCCCATACAGAGTTTTGTGGCTACAGAAGGGACACTAGGTAACTGTCACTAAACAATGTTTGGTTGAATTTAGGATAGGAGGATATAATGATAAGATCTTGTGTGATGTCATTCCTATGGATGTTTGTCATCTATTGCTGGGTAGGCCATGGAAATATAACATAAATGTGATTCATGATGGGAGAATGAACACATACACCCTAGAGAAGAATGGGAGGACACACATGTTGCTTCCAATCAAGGAAAAGGAGGTGAAGCCGGAAGTAAGCAACACTGTACTTCTCATGAGTGGGAAGGAACTTATTAATGAGGTTAAGAAGAAGGAAGATTCACAGTTCATTGTGGTCAGAAAACCTAAAATTGTTTTGACTAGCACAGGGGTAGATGATTTACCAGAAGAAGTTGAAGAACTGTTGGGAGAGTTCGCTGACATAATAATGGACAAATTACCTTGTTCATTACCATCGATCAGAAGTGTGAGTCATCATATTGATCTCATACTAGGGGCCAGTTTTCCAAACAAAGCCGCGTATAGATTGATTCCACAAGAGAATGAGGAGGTTAAGAGGTAAGTCCAGGATTTATTGGACAAAGGTTTGGTCAGGGAAAGCTTGATTCCATGTGTTGTTCCAACAGTACTTAGTCCGAAGAAAGACAGAGGTTGGAGGATGTGTACTGATTCAAGGGTGATTAATAAGATAACCATCAGGTACAGGTTTCCATTACCGAAGATGGATGATCTTATGGATTGCTTAAGTGGAGCAAAGTATTTTTTCAAAGATTGATTTGAAAAGCGGTTATCATCAAATCCGCATAGAGAAGGTAATGAATGGAAGACAACATTCAAAACCAACGAAGGGTTGTATGAATGGATTGTTATGTCGTTTGGATTAACAAATGCGCCAAGTACCTTCATGCGGTTGATGAATGGAGTCCTAAGGGAGTTCATCAGGGAGTTTTTCATTGTGTATTTGGATGATATACTGGTTTTCAGTAAAACCATGGCAGAGCATCTGAAGCATTTGGCTACAGTGATGCAGAAATTGCAGCAGGAGAAGCTGCTGATAAATATGAAGAAATCCTCATTTATGAAGACAGAGCTCATTTACTTGGGGTTTTTTATTTCAGAAAATGAGTTGAGGATGGATCCAGATAAGGTGGAGGTAATCAAGAATTGGCCATCACCAAAGAATATTTTCGAGGTGAGAAGTTTTCACAGATTGGCTAGTTTCTACCGGAAGTTCATCAGGAATTTCAGTGGAATTAGCGCAGCAATGATGGATACAGTGAAGAAAAGACACAAGTCTTTTCACTGGACTGAAGAGGCTGAAAAGAGTTTTAATCTGTTGAAGAGGAAGATTACGGAACGACCAGTTTTGGTGTTGCCGGATTTCTAGAAGACATTTCAAGTGAAATGTGATGCAAGCGGATTTGCAATCAGGGCAGTCTTAAGTCAGGAAGACAGGCCAATAACATATTTCAGCGAGAAGCTGAATGAAGAGAAATTGAAGTACTCCACTTATGACAAGGAGTTTTATGCTATTATTTAGGCATTGAATAAATGGAGACATTACTTGATCCCGAAAGAATTTGTATTGTACAGTGATAATCATGCACTGTAGTTTGTGACTCAACAGGAGAAGTTGAATTAGAAACATGTCAAATGGGTTGAGTATATGCAGAATTTCACTTTTGTGATAAAACATACTTCTGGTACTGCTAACAAAGTTGCTAATGCTTTGAGCAGGAAGTGTTTGTTGTTGCAGGAGTTCAAAGTCAAAACGTTGGGTTTTGATGATCTCAGAGACATGTACGTTGATGATCCATATTTTAAAGAGGCGTATGAAGCAACTGAGAATCCAATTCTCAGAGACCGAAGCCAATGGATGGACTATATGATCCAGGAAGGATTATTGTTTAAGGGTAATCAGCTGTGTATTCCGAAATGCTCCATGAGGGAGAATCTGCTGAAGGAGAAACACAGTGGAGGATTGGCAGGGCACTTTGGTCATGACAAGACGTTTGCAAAGACGAATGAGTCATATTTTTGGCTGGGAATGCGAGCAGACGTCAAGCGATTCGTAGACAGATGCAGAATTTGCCAGCATTCGAAGGGAAGGAGACAGAATGCGGGGTTTTATCAACCGTTACCCATACCAGAGAGGCCGTAGGATGCCATTAGCATGGATTTTGTATTGGGGTTTCCAAGAAAACAAAGAGGTTGTGATTCAATCTTTGTGGTGGTGGATAGATTTTCCAAGATGGCACACTTCATTCCATGTCAGAAAACCAGTGACGCAACTCACATTGCAAATATGTTTTTCAAAGAGGTCATTTGACTTCATGGGTTTCCGAGGAGTATAGTTTCGGATCGTGATACGAAATTCATAGGGAATTTTTGGAGGACCTTATGGAAGAAGCTCGGAACTAACTTGTCATTCAGTTCAGCTTATCATCCTCAAATGGATGGACAGACAGAAGTGGTCAACAGAAGTCTAGGAGACTTGCTGAGGAGCTTGGTGATGGAACACCACAACCAGTGGGACAACATATTACCACAGGCAGAGTTTGCGTATAAGGATTCGGTTAATAGGAGCTCATGGATAGGAGCCCATGAAAATTTTCAAGCCAGGGAGTATGATGCAGGAGCATCCTCAACATCAAGCGAGCCAATGCAGAAGCAAAAGATAGCTGGACAAGCGCCAGCACACATTTTGAAAACACCTTGAAGTTGTCGCGCAATCTTAAATGTAGTCATTAATAAGAGGTGCACTTGTATAATGTAAATGGACCTTGAGCGATTTTCTCTCATCCTTAGTAGGTAGAAGGCATTTAAAGTAGTTAATGAAGGTAGATAGAATTTAATTCTAGATTAGACTGATTGAGAGCGCAAGAGGGAAAACAGATATAGACACCTTCATTGTGTATTGTAACATTAGCATGATTAGGTGCATAGAGAAGGAGCAGAGAACGGTGTAGCAGACTCCATGTACAGAAGTTCTGAATTAATACAAAGAAGTTGTGATTCAGACTCATGGTGTTCATATCTTCTCTGTGTATGCATATTTAATGTTATGCTCTTAATGTTTTACTCTTCCTGTCATGAGATTACTTTTATGCTGTGTATATGATTTCATGTTTGGGTTTGAAGTCTGAGAGGAAGAAGGAATGAGTTTCAATTGTTTCTCTGTCTGAACAAGGATTCTTGCAAGGAGTGCAGTGGAAGTGTCCACAAGGAGTGCGTTGACAAAGGGTTCAGATAGAGATAGATTTTGTTCTCATTCGCTCTAAGGTGCAGACAGGTACCAGAGCCGTGCAAAGCGTGCGCAAGCCAAGGGAAGCTCAGGGCTGCGAACCTGAGCAAAGCTATTGAGAGACCATTGCTGCAAAATGTGCGCAAGGTCGAAGAGCGTTCAACACTTCAAGTGTTTGAAGGTTGCCGCAAGGAGTGCGTGCAAGGGTCTTCTTTAAGACTTGAAGTTGTGAGAGAGCTCAGGAGGGATAAATCCTTTAAACCTATTGAAGGCGGCACAAGGAGTTGGTGCAGACTGAGCAATTAGAAAGCATTTGGAATTTGTGGCGTAAGTGGATAAATCCGGGGAAGAGTCCTGGGTTCACTTCGTAGAAATCAACAAGGAGGGAGAAACAGACGGTCAGAATCTTGTGTAGAGGATTAGCGAAATCCCACCAGCTGTCCGATCTGACAAAGAGGCGAGGAGGTTATGGCTACGTCCGGAGTCCAAGCTCTAGGAATCGTGAGCCATTGGATCATAACCCAGTTACCCGTTAGTTGTCTGATTTGACAGGAGTTGCACAGGGTTTAAACCCTCATGAGCAGAGTGAAAACCCCGAAAGGCATCGGGATATCGAGGTGTCTGGGTTCGGGAAATCAGAAATCCCATGGAAAAGAGATTGGGAAATCCATCGTGAAAATCCCAACCAATTCAGAGCCGTCCATCTATTGGGACAGGTGGCAGAATCGAGAGCCATCAGCATCTCGGGAGTTTAGAAGCCTAGAATACGGGACCTTTTGAGTCATGAAACAGCGAAAGGATTGCATCCGTGGATCTAGGGAAGGACACATACCGTGTGATCACTCAATCGGGGTTTCGTAGGTTGAAACTCCATAAACATAGCAACAGGAATCGCAATATTCCGATACGCAATATCCTGACGACTAATAGAATAGTGTGGGGTCACAAGGGTCAGTGAGGTGGACAGGTGGCATACCTTATCGGGGTTTCGCAGCGAGAAGTCCCGGAACATTTGCATCAGGATTCATGATCCCGCGAAGTCCGAAATCCCGACAGAGGTGACGGGACGTTGAATAGTCAACTCGCGCGTGCATTAGAGTTTCGGCATATCGAGATTCGGGGGTCGGTAAACCAAGTTGCTTGATATCACGAGTGCCGAAATTTTGATAGGGAAAATCCCGATAGAAAAGGGAAAGGGTCAGCATTGACTGGTTGTCGGGTCTCGGGGATTCGAGAGTCCAATACTCGACCACTGACCTCGCGAAGTTGTGAAGTCTAATCTCCCGATTGTGAAAGAGGAGATCCCGTGGAGAGTTTACTATGGGTGCAGAATACCCGATAGGCAATTAGAAGGACCGATCAAAGTTCTTCGGGCCGTGCGAAAGAGAAAGATCCTGTCAGCACGCGGACCGCCCGACCTACGGGTTGAGAGGTAGCGAGGTGTGTATCAAAAAACCAGTTAATACACTTTTGGCTAGCCATTTCAAATTGACCAAGGAAATGTGTCCCATGGCACACGAGGAGAAAAAATACATGTCGAGGGTCCCTTATTCATCAACAATTAGTATCTTAATCTATGCCATAGTGTGCATAAGACCAGATATTGCACATGCAGTGGGAGTTGTGAGAATGTATATGAACCATCTAGGTAAAAAACATTGGGAAGCAATAAACTGGATTCTCAGGTATTTGAGAGGCACTTCTACTCATGCATTATTTTTTAGAGGTTCAGATATTGTTCTACAGGGATATGTTGATTCATATATGGTAGGTGATAAAGATAGCAGGAGGAGCACCAAATGATATGTTTTTACTGTAGGTGGAACAACAATAAATTGGATTTCAAAACTACAAAAGGTTGTTGCACTTTCAACAATGGAAGAAGAGTATGTTTTTTCTATAGAGGATAGTAAAGATATGAGTTGGTTACAGAGGTTTATGGAGGAATTGGGAAAGAAGAAAGATAATAACAGGTTGTATTGTGATAGCGAGAGTTCCGTTCATCTTGAAAACAACTCAACCTTCCATTATAATACTAAGAATATACAACTCGAGTACCATTTCATATAATCTGTCTTGGAAGATGGACAATTAAAGTTGGAAAAGATACATACTAGCCAAAATCCTGCAGACATTTTAACAAAGGGAGTAACTAGGGAGAAACTAAGTTCCTTCTCAATTTCAGTTGGTATTCAAGCATGAAGGTGAAGATGAGAAATACTATAGGTCCAAGGTGGATCGTAATCCAATAGGTACAACAATTGTAGAGTTGTTGTGATCAGTCTCCAAGTGGGAGATTGTTGGTTGCAGAGCCTGATTATCTTCCTGATTTAGAGGTTTGTTTTAGCCGTGATTGGACCCTATTCCCTAATGATGTGGGGGGGATTCCCCCCCACAACTATTGCTAGGGGGGTCTAGGGGGGGGGCGGGGGGGTGAAGGAAATTTGTGTACCACCCCCCCGACAGGGGATTCAAGTACAACACCCCCGAAGTGAAATTTTTGGAAGTTTGTTTTTGTAAAATATAGTAATTTCGTAGTCAATTTGGACCATTCATTATAAGGTCGCATATATGAAATTCAAAGTTATGTTAGGTTTTTTACCCTAGAAGGAAACCCTCTTTTATGAGGGAATTGTATTGTGACTTTGTACTATTGTGAATATAGTATTCTGAGGAAGGAAACTGTGATAGAAATACGAGGAAGTTACAACAGGTGTGATGTAGGTTGTATCCCTTCATTTTGTTGGATAGTAAAAATGAAGGAACTAAAAAATTCTTGGGTGGACGTAGCCCACATTGGGTGAACCACATATATTTGTGTCTCTATTGTATTGTGTATCTTCTGTTTTTTATTTCCGCATTTGTCTAATTTTATTTCTTTGTGATCTTGTTTTTCAATCAATTCTCATAAATGGTTAGCTACTCTTCCTTATCATTTCTACTTCATCCTACTCATGTCAATCCATCCCTCCTTCTAGGAATTCTCCCTTGTTTTTGTATGATATCAACAAGGTGAATTTAGTGTTGATTAGTCCCATTCATTTTTCTTATGTGCAAGATAATGGGATACACACCCTCTTTCAAGAAAGGGTGTCCCTCTTGGCTATGTTTCTTTTCACTCCCATCACTAAGAAGTCATTAAGTCATTTAGGGAGGATTATTTAGTGATGTTGTTCCCCTCCCCATATCCATATTGTTTTGGTGGGTAGAAGGAATTTGGTGCAACCATACTAAAACAATGACCCTTGGATGTATGTTACGGTTCAACTATCACACCTCTTTTTGGGATATCTTTCTTAGGAGTGACTAAATATTCCTTTTACCACTTCATTACCTAACATGAAAGGATATTCTAGCCTTGCTTTTAAGGTATATTTTCTCTATAACCACTTGGCCACCTCCCTAGGTATAAGGAAGGGATCACGATTTTAGGGGAAGAAATATGAATAACAAGTGCGGGAGATGAATGATGATTGATAAAAAAATGAAAGTGGAAAAATATTCCCTTGATAAGATGGAATATTAATAACTAATAACTATGATAGGGACCCCAAATTCTTTTATATACCTCATCTCTTATTAGAACTATCTCCTACATTATTATCAGATCTTTCTTTTAGAGTGTGGGGTGTAGACTAGAGAATTGGAATATAAAAAAGCATGGCTTTCCTCATCTTCTACTATATTCAACATGAATGCAGGTAAGGAAGGGACAATCTCTTTCCTTGTTTCCAACCCTTATCCTTCCATTCTCTATCAATGGATTGCTTTCCACTTATATGTAGGAAAAATTATTATAGGGTTGTCTCTTTCTTTCTTAGTTGTTATCTTTGTGTTGTGGTATTGATACCAATATTCACCACATCACTTCCTTTGCAATGTAGACACATTGTTGTAGTTAGTAGAGAAAGGTCACATGGCAGTAACAACACTATATTAAGTTTTTTTCTCCTCCCCTTGGCTTGATGTGCCACCTTCTCCCTTTTCTTAATCTTACCACATCACTTTCTTTGTTTTGTAGGGGAGGCACACCTAACCTAATATGGCCTACTATGGCCACCTAAATTTCCCCTCCAACCTGTTGATTTTGTTCCCTTTCAAAATTTTCCTCCCACCTATCATCCAACCATGGAGTTAGTATCCTTAGCTAAGGGGACTTTGTTAGAAACCTATCCATCACATCAAGTTCTATGCGACCATTTTATGATTGATAGATGACATATTACATAATCAATGCTAAGGAGGAGTTAGATAAAACATGAGTGATGAAGACAATATAATAGAGGGAAGGGGAGGTGATCCTTGAGAAACAATGGATCTCTAAAAGTGGTATCAATACTCACTCAAAGAGTCAAAGAACCATCGCACCAATTAATGAAGTTTTTTTCATGGAAGTGGTCCAAGCCTCTAATGAAATTTATTTTAGGGGAATTTATAATACTAATGGCCCCTTGGACTCCTTCTTATCCACTCCACAACCAATGGTGAGTATATTTTTGGAATATTTATGCTTTCTAAACAACATATATAAGACACACTCCATCTCTTAATGCAATGAGAAGTACCAATTCAATGTACCTAGGGAATCTAATGGAAATCCTATTAATGTAACACGACACTATCAACCCTAATCAACCCCACCTATTGTAATATAAGGGATTACACAATAAAAGAAGTTACTAGTGGTTCAAATAGTCAACCATGAATTACAAGTAATTACTATATATACATGCATACATATAAGGAGAAGAAAGAGAAAAGTACTTATGGAACCAACTACTAGTAGTGTTTCTTAATATATGGTTAGCAAACCAAATTATTTACATCTCAGATATATATATCTCAGATATATTTACCTCCATTGATGTAATATATCTATTTATATATTACATCAATGGAGGTAGTTGTATTTTTCATAACTACCTTGGTTGGTCGACCAACTCAACTACCTAGTTGAATACATCTCTTGTTTCTTTCTTTGATCACTACTTTGAATAGGTCTTGAATCTCTCCATCTAATGCATTTATTGATTCAAATTCTACTCCATATTTTCCTTATTTCTCACCCTTCAATTGGAAGGTGGTGAAAATTCTTGTCAATTTCTCATTTTTATCCTTCACTTCTTATGTTTTCTTGTTTCTTTTCTCCTTCTCTCCCACAATCAAATGTTGTGACTTAGTCACATGTTGTGCATCTTATTGGTTCTACTTTGTTTATTGTTGTGTTGGCGTTTGTTGCATTGGCACTACTTTATTTGGTGCTTCTTCAACTTTCTTTGTTTATTGTTGTTTTTTTGTGTCTTTCTTTGCACTAATTAGTTTTTTTTCTCGCTGCTCCCATTCGTGTTTTTATTTTGTCTATTGTTTTTCATTATGTTGTTGGGAATCCTCATTTCCTACAACCCTATTCTATCGATTTCCTTTTTTCTATGGTTTCTTGTATTATCGGGGTTGGTTGGGTTGGGTTGGGATCCCTATTCAAGTGAATCACGGGGTCTTGTGTTGGTTTAGTTCTCGAAGTACCCCAATCAAACCTATTGATTTGGTCATGAGTTTTATTTTAATCTTGGGCCCCTCAATATTTTTCTTCCTTGCTACCTCCACTTCTTATTTTTCCTTATGTTATCAAATTCGTTCAACTTTGACTAGCCTCTTCTTTTCAATAGTAATTTTATTCTTAGTGGCTCACACTAAAATTACCTTTTTCTTTTTTTTATTACTTAGTATATTCTTTCCCTACACTTGACTCCAATGCCTACTTTATTTTCCCTACTCTCTCTCTCTCTCATTATACTTTCCTTCCATCTTCCCACACTATTAGCACCTTCATTGAAACTTCTTCTAATATGTTTTCGAGTTGAGTGTTGTTGAAGTCAGTTGACCTAACCTTTTCGTTGCAGGAGGAATTTTCTAGTTCATGCTCAGTCGATTAAATATTCAACTTAACTTCAAACTAATCTATCTTCTTGGTTGATTTATTTGCTACTTTATTTCCTTATGAAATTTTTTGAAGTTATCACTTCCTTGAATAATGGTATTGCATAGACTATTGCTTCATTCTCTTCCTCCAACTCTAGGTCGAGCACGAGTGTAATTAATTTCTTTACACCTCCTCTAGCTACTTTTGGGACTAAGTACGTGGTGTTCGACTATCCTCTAATTTATACCAAAATATCCTTGAATCTTGGGTAGTATTCGAGTTCCTTTAGTTCTCCTCCCACTCTCTACATATGTCACATTTTCATGAATTTGAGCACTAGATGAATGTGTAGAATCAATGGAAAATTCCTTTGAATTTTTTTGTGTACTCTCCATCTATTTCATGTTGATTTCATCAACTTCATCAATTTCGCAAACATGTATTGTGTGGTGAGGTTGTTGGTTCTACCCTTCTAGTTTGAGGCAAAGAATTAAAAGTTCCACATGGTTGAAGTGTTCAGTTCTAGCCTCTTTGACTAGGAAAACCATCGACATGGCCACCCCAATCAAGATTGATGGGTACCTTTTTTCTTTTCTCATTTCTTAGTATTCCTCGCAGTTAACCTTTTGAATGTTAATAATGTGATCAAACCAATTATAGATAATTCTTCCCTTGACTATGTGCCCAATTGCTTCTAGTGTATTTAATTTTATATCAAATGCCCAACTAGAGCTAGTCAAGTAGAGATAAAATATTATGTAGGTCCGTTTGACCCGATACTCCTTGTCTTGGCTTGTGACCAATCCCTTTTAGTTATTTTCAATGGTTCCCCTGGTAAACTTCTCAATCTAGCTGAGTGAATTGGTTTTCTTTGGAATGCTTTCTCCCATACTCAGTAACCCTGTAATTCATCAAATCAGGTTTTAGGTGATTCCAATTAGTTCATCTAGACAAAATTTTCCCTTGTGATATTGACTCATGACGAGCTTGGCTACTTCTTATTTCAACCCGTGAAATCCATCTTTCTATGGGGCACTTAGGTACGACCATTTTTTTTCCTTTTTGATGATGAGTGTTTCATCCCTCCATTTCTCTCTGACTTATTCCCACTTCTTATAGTTCTACCATTGCTTACCACGGTCTATTTATTCTATTTTAGCTTGAAAATCTTGTCCATTCTTTATTCTAACTCAATCATAGGCTACTTGTCCTACCTTCTCTCGGTTTCAGGCTCAAGTGTCCTAGATCTAGGTGTTGTTAATGCCGGTGGGACAACTCCTCTCATTTTAGGAAACATAATTGTAGTTATGTTAACTTCAAAGATTTCACTCAAATATGCTTGATTGCGATCTAATATTTCTTTCTTCATTTCAATCTTCTTTTCTCTTTCACATTTAATGATTTTAACATCTTCCCCATCTCTATTTATAGTCTATTTTCCCATATGGATGCACTAGTTTCTCATGTTTCTTATGTGTTCATACTAGCCATGTTTCTTATGTGTTCATACTAGCCATGTGGTTCATTGAAGTCGTGCTTAAGTGCTCTATGTAACTAGTCACCTCCCCTTCATTTGTCTCTTTTTGTCCGGTCGACTTCTATTCAAATTTCTCCTTTCATTATTTTCAACTATCTCCTTTTCACCACTAAACTTCTCTTCGACTTTGCATCTCTTTTTAGATGTACACCCAGATTTAGGTGGGCCTTCGCTGGTTGTAAGACGTTGAAAAGCTTGGAAATGTGAAGGAAGGTGAGGTGCCTCTGAATTCTAATAAAGCAGCAAGTGAAAACGACTCTTTATTATGTCTGCACTTAGCGGTGCACCTTCGTACACAAGTTCTGTTTTGGTTTGAGAACCATCTACACAACAGAGACAGAGAAAAGACAACCGCTCTTTGAATTCCAAATGTAATACTACCTATAATCACTATACTTCTAGATTCCAGCACTTCCAGAAATAAAGGACTCAAAGATATTGTGACCTGATAAAAACCAAACTCCACACAACCCGCTGCGGACAAGAATATCCCCAAATATCCCAAACCCAAATCGAAACGTAGTTTAGGACGTGGCCGAGTCGTAGCCGGAGGAAAACAAAGGCCAGGGGTGTACTCACATTTAGACTTGACTCGCTCCAACTCCACCATATGGGAAAACGGACACTCGGCGAAGGTTGGTTGATTGAAGCATTTATATAAAACGCACGTTTAATTACCTGGCATTGATGGTCAGATTCTTTCCAGCCGTAGAATACACGACGGAGAAATGTCAAATATGTGTTGCGTGACCACGAAGCTTACGCGCTTCCTCTCCCGTTCTTATAACAAACTTTTGCCTCTCCCTTGGGAGTCAGTAGCAGCTCTTACTCCTTTCCTCTGTCCTCCTTTTCTTGGGAGAAAGCTTTGGCCCAACTGATCACTCCATCATCGCCATTGCTATATCCTCCATGGGTACGTTTTCAAAGGACTTTACAAAAGCAATTGCAAATGATATTCGACCCTTACGAATCCCCACCCATCCCAATTTCAAAGGCAGCGATACCAAGAAGAAGAGCAGGCAGTTATGGAGGAGTACTACCTGTATCCGTTGCCATTACACAGTTAATGAAAAACGAATGCAGCAAGGATTGATGTATCGTCGCCAAGTGCTTTTGGCGTCCACCTCATTGTCCTTGAAACCCCAACAAATGATGGCGTCTATGACTCCTCCTCCCAGTCTCACTGATTATCATAAGCTCGCAACTGCTGTGCAGGAAGCAGAAAAATTAAAGAAAACGTCATACGGCAGCCCGGAGATTAATGACGTCGTCTGCTGGCTCAGTTCGTCGGATCCATTAAAGCATCCAAACATTTACAAGAGTCCAGATGAGCTTTCTGGCATGATTGCAGTCCCTCCCGCTCAAGAAGTTCATCATGAAATTAATGAAAAAGAAGTCGTTACAGCTCGGGTAAGAAGACCCACGGCGTTGAAGCTTATGAAGAATAAGGAAGAGCAGCTTGTTTTACAAGGCATAGAGGTAACAAATGATAAGCCGTTGTGCTTCGACGTTTATATCAAATTTGGGGCAGAGGAGAAGGATGATGAAGAAGAGTTATACGTTGGCACATTCAGTCACATGCCTCCTCGCTCAAAGCAGGGAGGGCGCCACAATAATAAACAAGATTTTGATGGTCGTCAAGAGCAGAAACGAGCGAGGAGGTGTTGTTTGAGGTTGGGAATGAATGACATGTTAAGCCATCGGCCTGAGAGTGTTATTGTAAAATTGGTTCCCACATTCAAACTCGCTGAGGATCCCATCAAAGTCGCGAGCATTTTCATAGACCATACGTAAATGCGGATGTTGGTCATACACATTTAACTCTGTATAACCCTCCTGAGTTATAAATGCAGAATTTTGTAAGTGCAATTTCAGTGCAATCTATACTTTTCCAATAAATAGTTGGAGATGCAGTCTAATGAATCCTACCATATCAATAAAAACGCTAAATTTGTATACCATTTAATAGGAATATGGACTAGCACAGCCATATAATTGTGGTTGATCAACCCTGAAAGGTTATAAGATGAAAAGAATCTTCAAAAGAATATATTAAATTTTATTATTGATTAACAAATAAACTGTTGGACTTCATTTATCTGGTGTTAATAATTTAATTTCTGTTAATCACTTAAGTGGCAATCAATTAACTATCAAAGTAATTTTTAAATATGATTAGGTAAATGTAAAAAAGTAAACACATAAACCAATGTCTTTATAATAGCTAAGAAGTTAATGATTGAAATCACAGCCATTTATTTTGTGTGACTACTAAGAATATTCCAGCCATATTTAATCCTATCCATAAAAAACTTATTAAACACTAAACCCCTATTAAATCTGCCCATTGTCAATAGGTGTATGCCTTTTGAAGTAAATATACAAATAAATTAAACCATACAGCTCTCTATTTGCAGAAGCAGAAAAGGAATCAATAACTATTTGTTACTCATGGAATATGTTCTGTTTTGTTACTCATGGAGTATGTTTTGTTCTGATTTTAAACTCCTGGAGTATGTTTTTTACACATGACTATGGTTTGTTTTATTCGAGGAGTTTATAAACCTCATCCAGGGAGATTACTTTCCACAGATATATTGGCTAATCAAGAAACTATCTTGAGAGTTTACTTCTATTAAGCGAGGTAGGTGGGCACGTCGCCTCAACAGGTTTCATTGGCAACATCGACAACTACAGTGAAAGTTGGCCTTCTACCAAATTAATTTTCGTCCACTTTAGCATGTGACGACTTCGACTCCACCTACACGGAGTGAGAAAACGGTCCAAGTTACCGTTGGAAAAGCAAAAATACAATTACTTTAATCAGATTGTCATAGGAATATTTAATATTTTTTTGAAAGTATAAAAAATAAAATTTAAAGTATATATTGATTATATGTATTTATCATTGTGAAGGAATAACGAAAACAAATTAATGATAGATTTATTAACTTATAGGAAGTGTAAGAATAATGATATTTAAAGTTTAAACTTATTATGAATATATTCAAAACATAGTAACCACAATTTATTTGGGGTATTTAAGGGTATTGAATTCATTTTTGCATTAAAAACAATAATTTCATTAGTTGAGGAAGTCATAATTCAATAGGGATATTCATGGGTGTTGAATTTATTTTTATATTAAAAACAACAATTTCATTAAATCCAAAATTTTAATTTGGGCAAAGATTGCATAGTCATATTGCTGATGAAAAATCATAATATAATGTTCAACCCTCTTCATATAAATAACATTTATGTAGTGGTTAATTTATGTTTGTGATATGGCTAAGGGGTAGGTGGTTAAACCATATTTACCACTTCCCCTCATTACATGGATGGTACCCAACGTAAATTGGATTATGCATAAGCTCAAAGCTTTATCAACACTAGCTCAAGGCCATTACAACAATATACTAATTAAGTGCTCAATATGTCACTTGTAGGAATTGAGTCTACATGGGGAGAATAACACCTTCTCACAACCTCCCAAGCTACGACCAATTAATTGAGAACATGATCTACTTATTCTAAAGAATGTGAATATTTGGGATTGGTTTTGGAGAATGTGCATATGATTACTGAGACTAAGTACAAACATTTAAAGCTTGTTGGAATGTGAAGATGGTCCATAAAACATCCATGAAGATGATCAAGCTAGAAGATACAGTGAAGACAATATTCAAATTACAATAAGGACTGTTAGAATGGTTCATGATGGCATTTTGTCTTACAAGTCATGCTCATGCAACATTCATGAGGATGATGAACAAAGTGTTTAAAGAGTATCTTAACTCTTTTGTAATTGCTTACTGGTTTTTAGTGATTTTGAAGCACCTCAACCAATTATTCTCAATGTTACACAAATAGAAGTCATTAACAATTTCATGCAAACCAAAATGGCCTTGCCATTGATCAAGCAAAGTTTTCATCAATTGTCAACTTGACATTGTTGAAAAACATTCCTGACCTATGAATCTTAATGGGAATGACTAAGTACCTAATCAAATTCATTGATGGTATTAAATGGAGACTCTACTTAAATTATTTTTATGATCTCTAACTCAATCATTGTTGTGGACACTTTTAGACGTTTCTAAAAATGCACTTAAGTGTTGCTTTAGTTGAAAAACTGAACCATATATTGTGTTTTTTGGGTGATATTTATAAATTTTTATAAGCATGTTTTCTTTGTTGGAAATAAATAATACTACATAATTTACCACCCAAATTGCTATGGAATGAGAAAAGTGCACACAAACAAAGGAGTTGGAAATGCATTGTTTTAGTGGAAACATGGGTGGTACTTAACGATAACGATAGTGCAGTTTTTTTTAAGTATTCAATGTGCATACATAGTACTATCATAATTACAATGATATAATCAAATTATATATTATACTAAATACAGATTTACATGATGAATTGCAATGATATAATCAAATTATATATTATAATAAATAAGGATTTACATGACTTAACTTTAGTGAAGATTTTTTTGTACTCAGTGTGCATACATACTACTATCATAAATTGTAATGATATAATCAAATTATATATTATAGTAAATATGGAATAAGGGAATTTAACATTGTACTTGAATTCTAATTATTTCTAGAACTATTACTCAAGATCTTATGAAGTACTCATTCTTGATATAATTTAGGTTTATCTTACAAAAAGGTTTTTCAGTTGAATTCTGGTTGTCAGCACAAAAAATTACATTACATCAATATGGATACCACTTGTGGAATATGGATCTCAATCTCTAGATTTCCCCTAAATCTAAAAGAGATGCATGATTGTCATTGTTTGCAATAACATAATACTTTTCATCAACCGCTATAGTGTTTTGGTGGAAATAGATCATCCTCAAGTAATAGGTTGCATACATTAGGTTTCCTTATAGCAAAAAAAACCATGTTAAAGTAAATATAAATCATGCCTTATATATTATATTGTTCTTTCTCTTTGTATTATAAGAAGTTCAAACATCTTCAAGTCAAATGCATTATTTTTTTATAATGACTTATTTGTATTTGTAAGTAATTATATATAAATTATGCACTTTTTGTGTTCTTGAAAATTGGTTATTGGTATTTGTAGGTAATAATATCGATTATACATGAATGGTATCTTTCGTAACATATGTGGAAGATGATATTGTAGTTTTCTCTAAGCTCTGATAAATAACCAACCAAAAGGGGTGGAGGTTTAACGAATCCATTGTGGTTAAAGGAGAGTAGGATTATTTTGGGCCTCCCTCAAACACCTTCTAAAAAAAGGTTCCACTAGTCAAAGTGACATCCACAATGGTGGGAAAGTGAAAGACATTGGATCACATGCCATCCGAATTTGTGAAAAAACTTGCTGAAATTCCCTCAATGAAATTCAAGTATGCACTTCTTTAGAGAAAATTATAACTTCCATGAGAGCACATTTGTTGGCTAGTTCATAAGATTGCGACCTTCCTCCAAATTAGTGGTAGGGTCTCCAAATAATGGTTGGTCTTGATGAAACGAAAAATCCAAATCCACTTATGTGGTCAAGGTTGATATGAATTCATTTGAGAAGGATGGACATGATTATACCATGCATTTAAAATCATTGGACACTAAATTTTTATTCAATTTTGGATGTCCCCATAGTAGTGTCAATATGGGTGTGCTTACCCCATCTCCCCTTGATCTTCTAGGATTCTTAATGTTGAGTAGGAATTAGAAATATCCTCAAGAATTGTGTATACAAATCAATCCCTAATCAAGATACCATGCATGTGTCAAGATATTCATTGAAGCATATTTGGAGAAATGAATTTTATAGGTCATCAAGGTGAATATGGATGAATGGTAACATATATAGGTTCTAGATTATAATAAACTTCCATTCAAATTTAATTAATGCCATGAATATGGCCACTTCACCATATAATATCCAAATAATGTTAGTTTTTTCGATGGTAGAAGATCTAGCTAGGTCAACTCACCAACCTCCTTAGAAGTGGCCTACTATTTAAGCTCCTCCCCAAAAGTAGGAAAAGTTCAAAAAAAGGTTCCCAATAGAGTTGATATATTGAATTCACTACATCCAATTCCGAGTAAACTGGTCATTCCCTCCATTGATCTCTATCACTTCTATACCCCCAATCCTGCTTGTCTAGCTCCAATCCCTATTCATTCATCATCCTTAGAGGATAGGACATCTCCCCCCTCTCCCCAACCCCCTATCCATTTATTCTAATTCAATTCATCTTTCCTTTGCTCCTCTCCTATATGATTCTCAATCCTCTGCCCCACCACTAGGTTGGTCCTACAGCTAGATTTTTGTCCCTAATCCAATCTCCCTCTATTAGTACCCTTCATTTAATCTCTTTCCCATCTCCATAATCATATTGACATGATAAGGAGGGCCCCATATCTTCACTTGAAAAGACCCAAAGTAAGGGTTCTAGTATATAAAGTCAATTAAAGAACAAGAGGAAAATAGAGATAAGGAATTAGGAATCCAAGCCACTATTCTAAACCTCCTTGGAGGAGGCCTCAAGGCCACCCAAGCATGCACCCAAGTAACTTAAGGAATGAAATTCATCTCTAGGAATTGTAAGGGACTAGGTACTATAAAGAAACAAGATTATGTGAGAAGAATTACACAATGAAAAACACAAATCGTTCTTCTCTAGGACCTAGCTAGATAGCAATGAGCTTTAGTGAATCCAAGGAATATTACAGAGAGTATGTAATGTTTTTTAGATTAATGATAGAAAAAGATCTTGGTGGGATATTCCTTAATGATGTAATGGGGGACAATAGGCCCATTAGAGTTAATAATAGTATAGGTATTTCATTTAAGTAATCTAGAATAGGTCCATTATGTTAGTTATTATTAAATAAATAAGGCCCACTCGGTAGTTATCATGCAATAAATGTAATATGACCCATTCATTAATGTAGAGGAAAATAGTTGTTAGGATTAGGGATTCTTAAATTAGTATAAATAAGGATGGATTCCTCCTTATGATATGTCAAGTAATTATCATGGTATTGGAGTATTTCTCATTGG
>ML780814.1:75562-97387 GCA_009831015.1 Picea engelmannii
ACCAAAGGAAACTATGCTTGAGGTAGGTGGTTTCATTTTTACACAAGCTTGAACCATAGAAAACTATGCTTGCAACTTCCCAACGCAAAACACATGGATGGTCGGTACTTAGCCCCCAGCTTAAGAAACTAGTGGCTTCACTTTAGCATGAAGTACAGAGGCTAAGGCAAATTTCCTGAGAAAAGAAGTTGCATTTTCCTATGTAAAAACCTTATAAAAAAGGATGTTTGCAGGTTGCTATATAGGCAGGGTGCGAGAATGACAAATTCTCGTAGGTTGCACTATATCCAGGGTGCGAACAGTTCGCAGGTTGCACTATAGCTAGGGTGCGAGAATGCCAGCACGTGGGAAAAACAAGCGTTTTCTCGAATCTTCTATAAGGAGAAGCTTCTATGGTGAGGTGGCATCCGAATGGTTTGGATCTTACTCGCTTTCATGATTTAGTGGAATCATCCTAACCTCCTCACCTTATCCTCTTCAACTTATAAAAGGAGAGGAGTTCTCATGGAGAAAGTTAGCTTGAGTTAGCTTTGTTGATTCTTGAGCTTTTGGTTGGCTTGGAATTATTAGCTTGGTTAGAGTGGCTTTGAGATTTGCTTTGTCAAGATAGATTGTGAGTAGCTATCAGATCTATGGTCTCAGAATCCTTGGAGCAAGAAGTGTGTGGGGAACGAAGGATAGTTGGAAGGGACCTTACGACATCAAGGCAACGGTTGTAATCTCTCTTTCACATTTAATATGATACAGTAATATGTTTCTTTCCCATAAAGTTAGATATACTTTATTACATAACTCCTTGATCATATGTATAGATTAGCTTTTGAATATATTATTTGCTTTCACTTTGGTTGGTTTGTGCTATTTTGATCTTGATTGCACGAGAGCGCTGGAGCGAAGAAGGAGCAACAAAGATTAAGGAAGCGATTATAAGGTATGTCTCTTATTCTCACTTCCAATTTAATTCAATAGTTAGATCTAGGGAAAGCGATACATTCTGTTCTGTTTTGTTCTAGATCCAGGTGGATCTAGGGAGATCGGTTTGTGTCCGCACTTATGGATTAATCCAGAAACAACATGGTTGATGATGACAATCAACAGATTGTGGATGAGCCACAAACTTCCCTAAGGAGGTCTACACGGGTCAGAAATCCTCTAAGAAGGTATGATGATTTTTTTTCATCAGTTTCTTTAAGTACTAATGATGATGAACCTTCGTTCTATCAGGAAGTTATGAAGGGTTATAACAGTGATAAATGGAAAGAAGCAATGAAGGATGAAATGAAAGCATTAGAGAGGAACGTTACATGGGACTTGGTAGAACTTCCAAGAGACATAAAAACTGTAGATTGCAAGTGGGTCTACAAGCTGAAGAAGGGTGTTGATGATAAGGTGGAAAGGTACAAAGAAAGGCGGGTTGCGAAAGGATATTATCAGAAATAAGGTATTGACTTTCATGATATTTTTTCACCAGTAGTAAAGACTGTTTCAATTCAAATTGTGTTAGCATTAGTTGCATTGTTTGATTTGGAGTTGGAGCAACTAGATGTTAAGACTGCTTTCTTACATGGAGATTTGGATGAGGAAATTTACATGGAACAACCTGAAGGGTTTGTTCAGAATCACAGCAAGAAATTTGTTTGCAGGCTCAAGAAATCATTGTAAGGTCTGAGGCAGTCGCCCAGACAATGGTACAAGAAATTTCAATTTTTCATGGTGAGCCAGAATTATACAAGGAGTGAGTATGATCATTGTGTCTACTTTAAGAAATTGAATAATGACATATTCATTATCTTAGTATTGTATGTTGATTATATGCTTTTAGCAAGAAAAATCATAACTGAGATCAACAGGTTAAAGGCTCAGATGGCTAGGACGTTCGATATGAAAGATCTAGGAGCAACAAGGCAGATTTTGGGCATGGAGATATTCAGAGACAAGAGGAATGGTAAGCTTTGATTATCACAACATAAGTATGTTGAGAAGATACTTTTGAGGTTTGGTATGAACGATGTGAAACCAGTTTCAGTCCCTTTGGCTTCCAATTTTAAGCTTTCTTCAAGTTTGTGTCCTAGTACAAACGAAGAAAAGGAATATATGTCTCGAATACCATATGCTAATGCAGTAGGAAGTCTAATGTATGCGATGGTTAGTACAAGGCCAAACATTTCACATGCAGTTGGGGTTGTCAGCAGGTATTTGGCAAATCTAGGTAAAGAGCAATGGGCAACAGTGAAATGGGTGCTTCGGTATTTGAGAGGCACAAGTGATTACTGTATCACCTATAACAGTGGTCGTGAGTTTGTCTATGGATATGTTGATTCTGATTTTGCAGGTGATTTGGACAAGAGAAGGTCGACTTCAGGGTATGTCTTTACTCTTGCAGGTGGAGCAATTAGTTGGATGTCAAAGCTACAAAACAGTGTTGCTTTATCCACTACAGAAGCAGAATACATAGCTGCTTCACATGCTTGCAAAGAGGCAGTTTGGTTAAAAGGCTTGTTTGGTGAGTTTCGAAGGATGCAATACAAAGTAAAGTTACTTTGTGATAGTCAAAGTGTTATTCACTTGGCTAAGAATCCAACCTACCACAGTAAAACAAAACATATACCTATCAAGTACAATTTTGTAAGATAGGTTATTGATGAAGGTGGAGTCTCTCTTGAGAAAGTACATACAAAAGAGAACTACGCAGACATGTTCACAAAACCAGTATTGTTAGAGAAGCTACGATGGTGTTTGGCTTCTCTTGGCTTGCAGAAAAGGTGATGAACAAAGAAAGAGCAAGGTATCAGGTTAATTGTTGTCAAGGTGGAGACTGTTGGAAACGATGACAACAAATTCTTCCATGCATAGGATTTCAAATCCTATAATCCAGCGTTTGTTGTAACCAATATCACCAAGTTAGAATATGGATGAGATTACATTTAATAATTAGTTTTCATGTGTAATGTATAAAAACTTATGTAAGCCCGCAGAGGCAGTCGTGATATGATTGTGAGCCTGCTGTAATCTCCTTGATTCGAATAATAAGACAACCGATACCTATGCTTGGTGGACGTAGCCCAACATTTGGGTGAACCAGGTAATTTGTTGTGTTTCTTGTCTGCATTTTTATTGATTGTCTTATGTGATATTTGTGTTTCTGCATTTGCAAATTACAACACTAGAAATATGTTTTTAATGATGTGAAGCAGTTGTATCTGTGTTGAATAAATTGATAGCTCAAAGATGATGGGAGAAAAATTATGAATGAATTGATAGCTCAAAGATGATGGGAGAAAAAGATCGGTGTCTATGAAGTTCAAAGGTGGATGTAAATGCTAATGAAGATCATGTTAGACAAAGTTCGTGACTTTTTTTAGAATGTTCATTGTTCTTGTGTATTGTAAAAATCGCAATTCTCCATTAAGGGGGATTGTTGGAGAATAGTGGTGAAATGCCATGATTAGTAGAGTATTTTTACTTGGTAGAGTTATTTAGAAAATAAGTGGCTCCATATCCGTTTTTAATGGAGTATGTTGAAACCACTATCTTATTATAAATGTAATTGATTTGCAAGTAATGGAATGAAGTGTGGTGTGTTGTGCATTTGTTTTGTGTGCCTAATTCTTCTATTTGATTCATGAAGTATAATTTAATTGGGGAATTCAAGGGATTTGAATCCATTTTTTCACGAAAAACAACAACTTCATAAGTTGAGGAAGCACAATCCAATAGGGGTATTCATGGGTGTTGAATCCATTTTTTTCATTAAAAACAACAATTTATATTTAATATATATTTTTAAGAAAATATAAAAATAAATAAATAAATAAATAAAATTTAAAGTATGTATTGATTGTATGTATTTATCAGTGTAAAGTAATAAAGAAAATGTTAATGATAGAATTATTAATTTATATAGGAAGTGTATGAATACCGATATTTGAATTACAACTTAAAGTTTAAACTTACTATGAATTGATTCAAAATACATGAAGTATAATTTAGTTGGGGCATTGAAGGGTGTTGAATCTATTTTTGCATTAAAAACAACAATTTCATAAGTTGAGGAAGCACAATCCAATAGTTGTATTCATGGGTATTGAATTCATTTTTGCATTAAAAATAACAATTTCATCAAATCCAAAATTTTAATTTTGACAAAGATTACATGGTCATATTAGTGATGATAAATTATAATAGAATGTTTATCCTTCTTCATATTGAAGAAAAATCTTAAACATTTGTGTAATGGTTAATTTATGTTTGTGATATGGGGAAAATGTAATTTTATATGTTATGGCTAAGAGTTAGGTGGTTAAACCATATTTACCACTTCCCCTCATTACAAGGATGGTACCCATGTAAACTGGATTTTCCATAAGCTCAAAGATTTATCAACACAAACTAAAGGTCGTTACAACAATATATTAATTAAGTTCTCAATATGTCACTTGTAGGAATTGAGCCTCCATGGGGAGAATAACACCTTCTCACAACCACCCAAGCTAGACCCAATTGACTAAGAACATGATACTTATTCCAAATAATGTGAATTCATATTTGGGATTGGTGTTGGAGGATGTGCATATTATTGCTAAGACTAAGTACAAAGATTCAAAGCTTGTTGCAATGTGAATATGATCAAGCTAGAAGATACACAGAAGAGAGCCTTCAAACTCCAATAAGGATTGGTGCAATGGCTCAGGATGGCATTTTTTCTTACAAGTCATGCTTATGCAACATTCATGAGGATGATTATCTGGATGACGCTCATGATGGAATTTTGTCTTACAAGTCATGCTCATACAACATTCATGATGATTATGAAAAAAGTTCTTAAAGTGTATCTTAACTAATCCTTATGTCTTAATTGATCTGGATGACGCTGAGAACAAAACAGGACAAATATATATATATATATATATATATATAGAAGAGAACACAAAAATACAGTAAAACCCAACTTCTATTAATGAATAAGAGAGAAAAACATTGTAGAACACAAACTCACAGAATGGGGTAGCAATCACACTTCATTGTATGCTTAAATGGCCTCCTTCACCTCAATTATATATGAGAGAGTGAGAGGAGAACAATTCTCATGATGCATGTGAGATAAATTAGTCTAAGTTTATAAAATGCCATATGCATATAAAATACTAGGACTTCCCTGTAGGTCACCCATCTAAGTACTACTCTAGCCCAAGCACGCTTAACTGTAGAGTTCTATTGGTATCTAGTGCATTAAATCTATGTTGTAAGCATGTACATAAGACCACTAGGAAATAATTACATGATGTTTGTAATGGAATTACATTCCATTCCCAATCAAAAGGGTGAATATCATGGTTTATCAAACCATAGGCTTGAAATGTTGATTCATTGGAAAAGGTGGATGGCCAGCAAGATCCACATGGATCATTCCTCCCCCCTCAAGAAGCAATGGTCTCCATTGTGTCAAGTTTCATCAGAAGATGGGGAAGATTCTGTTGAATCTAAACCTTGGTGAGTCACTTGCCTTGTTGAAGTAGATGTCCTACTTGTAGTTTCCCTGTGGAAAGATGTCATGAACCTATTGGAGGTAATGGATCCATCCAACAGATCTAGCTGCATGATCTTCCTTGGTCTAAGTGTGGGAGGAATCTATCAGTGAATATGCAACAAGATGAGCTGTATTAATGGGGAAAATGGTTGGAACCCCAAGCACACATGAAAAGGGTCATGGCCAATATTGTTATGTTGAACATATGGAAGACTCTCATTCTCTGTGTGCTCCTCTACAATCTTTTAAACCTTCTTTTGCTGGATAGAAACGTCTTGGGTTGAGGTTGTAGTGGTCACAATGACCTTCTGTTCACAGTCGAACTGGATCGTGAAGAGGAAAAACTTTGTGGTCTAAGAGATTAATTTGCGGCATTATTTTTCTGAGATCAATGAAGTGGCATTATTTGGAGCTACCTCTGGTACCTAGTAGAGCTGACCTCCTAGAGTAACAATGACACTGTGAGGTTGGGACTCATAGATAGAATGAAACTTCCACATATATGGTTTTCCTAGAAGAACATCACAAACTTCAAGTGAGGCAACATCACACACTACCTCATCCTTGAAGGGATTGATGTCATAGGACAGTCATCATTTTTGACTGACATGGATGTATCATCCCCAAATTAACCATCTGATGGTGTATGGTTGGGGTGTGACATCATTGGCAACTTCAATCTCTTGACAACCTCAGTTGATATCATGTTCTTCTGAATTTTGTTGTCAACAATGAAATGCAGTGGGGTCCCATTTACCCACATCTGTGAGTGGAAGAGGTGCTCCTCCTCCTCAAGATCCTCTGGTTCTTCTAGTTGTATTGTTGTGGTCGTGATGGTAGAAATGGGTTCTGCATTCATGATTTGTTTCCCTTTATTGTCCTTTGAATCACAGTCCAAGTCAGGTTCTGATTCTTTTTATTTGAGCTTGGCCACCAATCATTGTTTTGAGCTACATTCATCGGTGTTGTGCTAGGGGTTGTTATGGAACTCACACCACTTTTTGGTGTCTCTCTTAGAATTTCCGTTACCCTTCTTTGCATGTGTCTTGGACTGGCTCTCTTAAGGTTTTACTTCCTTGTTATGTCTTTTGTTTTGTGAGTTAGGGTTACCTTTGCCATAATTCTGTTGTGGCGTATTTTCAAACCCGAACTCCTACTTACTCTGCTGCTTGAATTTCTGCTCAATTTTGACTGCATATCGATAAGTATCTCCCTATGAGGAGATGTCCAAGAAATCCATTCTTGTTTGGATGTACTTGTTCAAAACACTGTGATACTTCAAAACCAGGTGTCACTCAGAGTCTTTGATACCTAGATTAGAGTGCAAAGTATGAAACATGTTAGTGTACTCCAACATCGTCTGATCTCTTTTCTGACGCAAAGTCGTCCATCTCATGTATTGTTCATCATAGTTTCCCACGGGGTAGAATTCCTCCTTTAGGGAATCTACAAAGGTCACCCAAGTGGGTTCTCTCCTAAATGGTGTAGATTCATCTACAGTGTCCCTCTCCCAGTAACCTTCCCACCAATATATAACATGGGGAAGGGATTTAAGGACCGCGAAGGTGATCTTTTCACTGTCGGAATTTTTTTTGATGGAATAATAACCTTCTAGCATATTCAACCATTTTTAGATAGCATTTTCATCTATCTGGCCTTCAAATATGGGGATATCAAAATTTACTTGTACCTTGAAGGGTGTCTCACCTCAAAAATGGTTGCTTGTTGAAGATGCCTCGATTGCCGCCATCGGTAGTCTTCGAAGGATCTAAGAGAATTTGTCCATCATCTTGTTCCTCTATTGTATGAGGGATTCCTTGAGAAACATCTTGAAAGGATCTTATACTCTGTAATCTCTCTTTTCTTCTGCCATGGGAGGTCACTTGGGATAGAGAGATAGTTTGTCTTCAAGCAAAACTAGCTAGAGACCCAAATCTCTATTCCTTGAACGCGTCAGGGACCTTCTCTAAGAAATGACAAGGAGAAGACTACTCTAGTACCATTTATCTAAATTATTCTGAGAACAAAATGAGACAAAAACAAAATATAGAAGAGAACACAAAAATACAGTGAAACCCAACTTCTATTAATGAATAAGAGAGAAAACCATTGTAGACACAAATTGGCAGAATGGGGTAGCTTATCTCTGAAAAGAAAGAGATGTTGTCTACGCTTCATTCGCAACAAACTTTACATCACACTCCATTGCATGTTTAAAGGGCCTCCTTCACCTCAATTATATAAGAGAGTGTGAGAGGAGAACAATTCCCATGATGCACGTGGGATAAATTAGTCTAAGTTTATAAAATGCTACTCCAACGCAGACTAATATGTTACCCAAATGTAGGTTGGTATGCTACTCCAACATAGGATGGTATGTTACACCAACGCAGGTTGGTATGCTACTCCAATGCACGTTAGTATGTTACTCCAATGCAAGTTGGTATGCTAGTCTAAAACAAGCTGGTATGTTACCCCAACACATGTTGGTATGTTACTCTAATGCATGATGGTATGTTACCCCAGTTCAGGTTGGTATGCTACTCCAACAAAGGTTGGTACACTACTCCATTGAAAGTGCAGAACTTCTTATGATGTATGGATTATTTAAATTCAACAAGACAATGGTTGAGGTGTGAAGAAGTAATGATGATGATCATGCCAAGAGGAATACCTTCCTTGTTAAGAGGGAGTGTTAAATTTTTGTGTCAGATTCTACATGAGGTGATGAGTTACTAGTTCTGTATGAACTAGATGTCAACCTGTACTGTTATAAATGATTCTCAGTTAGAGAGTCGATCAGTAGCATCAAAGTTTTCTAGCTAGATGGACAACAAGTAGTTTTGGAGGTGTTTTCCAGCTAGATGGCTAATGTGCGGCTATGATGGTGATACTTTATCTATTTGATCATATGATAGCCTATGTGGATATGGTGATACTAACTGTAGATTCTTCTGCAAGACCATGTGAGTCTTTACCATACCATGTGAGATGGATGGATGTGTTTGTGATCACTACATGAAGATAATATTAGTTAATACCTCCCTAGGTAAGAGGAAGTGTTGATGTTTTGGTAGTTGTGGGAGGTATTAACCTCCACGTGTAACCTATGACTTAGAATAGAATATTCATGTTGAAGGTGAATCCCCCTGCAGACAATTGGATTCCCTCTTGGTCTCTAAACTCCTAAGTCCAAGCCAGAAAGTGATTAACATGGACACTGACTTCCTTTTAGATCTAATCAAGCTAATGAAATAAAGAGAAGGAGAAAAATATGTACCTTATGAACGAATTTTGTCCTTGCAAAGTCCAGGTTGAGCTTCGACCTTGAGCTCATTGATAGGTCCTACAAAACAAACAAAGATACAATGGAATTCCTACTCTATTGAGATTATCTCAATAATAGATCCATCTACTGCAAACAAACTTATATGGAACAAGTACAAGTTTGAAAGAAACAGGCCAAGCATTAATTATATTAATGAGAACAAGTAAAAGTACATACAATCCTTTGAATGAAGGTGCAGCAGCCTCTTCCAGTTCTCCTTGTCCAACCCCTTTGCTCAATCAATATCCACTAATTACTTTGATGGCATCTCACTCATGAGATCATAAGTTTGATATAATTCTCAATTGTTATTCTCCAATACCACTTATAGGATCATACGTTTGGTATCAATCTCAATTCTCCATTGTGCCTTTCACCATGAGAAGGCCTCCTTATATAACCTTGGAGAGGTCCAACCACTTGAGAGATCTTTGGGATAAGTTGAGGATTCATCTCCTTCATTTGAGGACCTCCCCTAAGATCATGCCTTGACCATCTATTCGAATCCAACTACCTTTAGGAATTGAGGGATTCTTCCCTTATTTTCCTCAACAAACCCAGAATTTGCTAAAAAGAGGGTAGCGCTCCCCCATAAGGGCGCACAGAGTGCTCAAGCACTCCCCCAAAGAGGCTCAGGGAGCACCAGCACTCCCTGACATTGGGTAGGGGAGAGCTCTTCTCCAAAATTCATTTTTTGAGTGGTTTTTCCAATGGAAAAGGGCTTGTACTTCTTGCCAAGTGATTTTTATTCTTCCAAACTATCCTTTGAGGTGTCTTAAGTGTCTTCATGATTTCGTTATGGGCATGACATAGGAAATATGGAAGCATACTATTTTTTACACTTGCAACACTTATAGTCAAGATGCAACACTTGCGAACAAGATGCGACACTTACAACACTAGTAATGACGACACTTGTGACACTATCGATGTGAGTAATTTTGAAGTGTAACAATTCCAGAAGCAAGTGAACCATTAAATATATGTGTGGAAACACTAGAAGACAAGTTGGCCTAGTAGAATAAATAATATTAGAATATTATTTTCTAAAATTACAAATCAACTCCATAGGAAAAAGATAAACAAAAAACATAATAACCAGAAAGTCAAGTCGGCCTAGCCAGAAAAGTCATTAGACAGATTAATATAAATAGAGGATGTTTTAGCTCATTTGGATACCCAGTTAGAGCGCAATTCTTATGGAGAGCTACAATTACAGCTGCAAGGAGGAATAAGAACGTATGGTCATCTCTTGGTCTTGGTCTCTCTTTAGCACTATTAAGTAATTCTCTTGGTGAAACTCTTGGTGATTCTCTTGGTGAAACTCTTGATGATATTCTTGCTAAGTATGGCACAAGGTTGAGAGAGTAGTGCAGATGCAACTGCCGCAGTTGTGTATAGAACTTATTTTGTGGATATGGATACTCTCTCTCTCTCTTGTGTGATACCATTGGAGAAGGAACGCTCTACTTGTCTTGAGTTGTTGTTACAGTTAGCAACTAGGATTTATTTGTTGGTTCTGGAGTAGGCTTTTCAGAATTATTCTAGGTAAAGGTTAGTGTGCTTGAGGGTGGCATATGTGAATTCCTATGGTTGGGTGAAAATGATGTGACATTTTATATGATTAAATGAGCATACCAAAATTTCAACACCTTCAACCAAGTAGGGAAATGACTGTGTTTTTGTGGTGGATGATCGATTTTCCAAGATGGTGATTCTAGCCACTTGCAAGAAGAGCATCACAGCAGAGGCCACTTCCAATATCTTCTTCGAATGAGTGTGGGTACATTTTGGGATTCCACAAACCATCGTCTCATATCAGGACATCCAGTTCCTTAGAACATTCTCGATGAGCCTCTAGCCACTGCTAGACACCAAGCTCACCAAATCCATTGCCTTCCACCCCCAAACAGATGGCCAAACCGAGGTCATCAATAGGATGATCGTGCATATCTTTCACATGTACAATTACAAGCATCCACACACATGGGATGATAATATTCTCAATGTTCATCACAATTACAATAGATCCATACATAGCACCGATCACATCCCCTTTCAGGTGGGGTTGGGATTTCAACCATTGGTTCCCATGGATGTTTCACTACCCCTTGTGTCCACATAGTCAGAATCATCCCATGCTCAAACCAAAGAACAAAAATCCACCCAATTGATTGAACAAATTTAGAACATACACCAATAGGATCAGGATATTTTGTAGAATTCCAATGCCAATTACAAGCAGTGCCATGATCGACACCAGGTGTCACACAAGTTTCATGTGGGAGATAAAGTTTGGTTTCACTTACAGAAAGAATGCCTTAGAGGACCCCCATCAAAATCTTCGTCTAATCCGCTATGGACCTTACACCATCACCAAGGATATGGGAGACAATTCTTTTGAGCTTAAGATTTCCCCCTTCCTTGGCTTGCACCCAGTGTTTAATGTGGACCTCCTTTGGTGATACTTTCCACCATTATTGGACACCTCTGAGATAGCAGAACAATTGACACCAAAATATCTCAATCTTGATTACATGGAACAAGCATCCACAGATCATATTGTAGACACACAGGTCAAGGGAACTCACCAACAAAAGCTTCAAATTTGTCGAATTGTCAAAGAAGGATAGCTCTTGCATCAAGGAAAGTGCCTCACCTAGGGCCAAATTCAATAGAAATTTGCTCATATGATGGGGGAAATCAACGCAATGGAGACCATTTCTTCCTAAAGGGGGAGTATTGATCCATATGGATATCGGTGTCCACCCACCTATTCCAACTAGATCACACACAATTTTCATCTTGGAATTTTTTTATAGCTTTTTGGGTCCTAAACTTTTGGGGCTACTTTAAGTCCTTAAACAATGTTTTTTAGTCTCTCCACATTTGATCGCTATAGACAGAGTCAAACTGTGATGACAACATGTGTATTCCTTGAATATACCTTTCCAACAAGATATCGTGCACCTAAAACAGAGATCGTATTCAAGCGTTACGACCCTAGGAAGTTGATGTACCAATTTACCCTATCAGGGCCCACATGACTTTTGGTGCTTCATCTCCTAGGGTAAGGTTTTTGGATGTTTAGGGTTTTTTGGTTACTTCTTGATGGTAAAAATTCCTAGAGGCCTCATTGTAACGTGTTCAGACAAATGTGCTTAGCTACCACATCACTTCTCAGAGATTAGCTACCACCATTCGAGAAAGATTGTTTTCATTCTGCATTTTCCAGTTTCAACTGATTTCTTTATTGAATAGAAATTAAGTTTCAATGTATCTCTATTATTGTTCATTGTATCTCTGTGTTAATTTTATAGATCTATGTTTCATTTCTTTCTTCTCATAAATTTGGATCATACATGGATGATGATAAATGGTGACCCATTGGAACTATTGGATTCCCTAGCATCGCCAAAGGACAAACCAACAATGTTGACTTCCTAGATGCAACAACCAACAGTAGCGATGAGCCCAAAATGGGCATTGAAAATTTTTTCCTCTGGCCCAGGCCGTTAGGGAATTAAATCCTCCTCCAAAAGAAGGTAGTAGAGGACAAGGTGGGGATGAGTTGGTCATGGATTTGGTAATAGAGAGTTGCAGAAATATTGGAGGCGGTCATGGGGGAAGTTGTGTTAACCGCTAGAACAATGCCTATTTAGGTCCTCGTGGTGGATTCTATGAAAATGATTTTGATTTTATTCCTAGACACCATGAGGATGGAGAAGGAATTTCATTGAATGGGAAAGAAGAAATGGAGTGCTTTCATTGGAAGAGATGGAGAATATCTTGACATGGGAGGCATGGAAAAGATGATGTGAGGTTGATGTGGAGGAACATATGGAAATTTGAGCTAGTTTTTGGAGATGGAGGTCAAAGAAATGACAAGGTGAGGTTTTTGAATGCAAGGTTCGATGTGAATTTATTATATGTAAATGAGAATATGAATGTAATACATGGTTAGGCATGTGTATCCCTATTTTGAAATATCACCAGTAAATTCTAGACGATCTAGGTGATAGGGAGGGAGCATGAGGTATTCCCAAATACTGTGACTTTGATCGAAGTTTGGTCATGGGAAAACTCAAGTGGGAGGGGGGGAATTTAGGTCAAGAGTCATGGTTTCATGCACATGTTTTTTTTTTGGTAGTTCATGTTTTTAGAGCCCATGTATTGCATGTAAAGGATCCTTTAAAGGGATTAGGATACTCCATTTAAATTATCCTAAAGGTGAGAGGTGAAGGCTCACTTGGCTGGCTTGGTTGGACTTGGTCAAGGGAAAAAAAATTATATATTTGTTGGTGATGGTGATGGAGCTAAAGGATGTAGATTGTGGGATCATACTATCCAAAAATCATCAGTGGTAGATATATGTACCATGAGAAGTTGTTTAGGATCGCAAAGGAATATTTTTTTTCAAACTCAGGGAATCATTGTATGCCTTAAGGTAACCAGGAAGTTGTAGAAGATGTTTTATTCCTTCATGGTTAGCCAAAGTTTCTTAAGAAGTGAGTATGATCATTGTGTTTATGGAATATTAATTATCTTGGTGTTATGTTGATGATATGTTTGTTTCAAGCAAAGCATGGTTGAGATCAGCAAGTTGAAGGCTTAGTTGGATAGGACTTTTGATGAAGGATCTAGGAGCAACAAAATAAATCATGGGTGTATAAGTATGTAGAGACAGGAAAAATGGTAAGTTGTGGTTATCACAATATACGTTTGGTGAAGGTATTGATGAGGTTCAGTATGAGCATCGTGAAACCAGTAAATATCCCTTTAGATTTCCATTGTAATATTTTTTCAAGTTTGTATCCTAGTAGTAAGGAAGAACCGATTAAATGTATCATGTAACTTATGCAAATGCAGTAGGAAGGTTGATGATTACGATGGAATGTTCAAGTATTTAGCATGCAGTTGATTACGATGGAATGTCCTTGGACACATGAAAACACCAGGTAAATAGCATGGAAATGGGTGCTTCAGTATCTGACAAGCACGAGTATCACCTATAGTGGTTGCAACAATTTAGTTTGTGGCTATGTTGATTCAATGGAGGTGGGGTGGTCCATATTGGAGCAAACTGTGCATGCATGTTCACACAACTAGTATTGTTAGATAAGGTGTGATGGTGTTTGGCTTCTCTTTTCTTGCAAGAAGGTGATGTTTGATTCGTTGGGAAAGGTATCAAGGAATTGTTGTCAAGGTGGAGATTGTTGGGTTGTGACAACACACCTTGTAATTACTTTTATTTGGGCAGAGGCTTATCAAGCGTTTGTCTTTCCATATTCCTGGAAACACTTGAGAATGTCATGTTTAAATGAATAATCATTTGAGGATCTTCTTGAGACTTGTAAACCATTTTTCCATTGGATGAGAAATAAAGAATATGATTTCCCCCAAAATTTGTCTTTACTGTTCTATGTGATGTATGATGCATTTATCTTCTCTTTTTTCTTTGGTTGATTAAATTATGTGTTGAAAGTTGCCCGATCCCAACAAGAATTACCTATAGTTTTATCTTTCAACTACAATGTTACACTACCCTAGAGTTGTGATTCGGATACATTATTCATCTTAATTCCCATGTGTGTTTGAAAATAAAGCCTCATTTATGTTTTATTTGATGAATCCTAATGTAAATGTATCCCAACCAATAATGTGTTAAATCATAAATATATTACACATCAAGATATTGTAAAAACTTTATCTTAAATTTTGATTTTAAATAATTTAAATACAAATTCAAAACTTTCCTTTGCAAACTTATTATATACTTTAAAATTGGAAGTGGGTGTTAGACAGTTCGATTAGGTTGATGGACAGTTGGTATGGATTGTTGGTTGTCATTGATGTCTACCACTGGAGAGTGATATTGTAGATTGATGTCAACCCTTAGTGATTGATGTCGACCCTTGGAAAATCCTGGTAGCGAATTCCGGTAGCACAAAGGAATGGGCAAGGGACCTGAGTCTATTTGAGGTATAAGGGAATGAATATCAATGAATTTATAGGTAAAACTATTCTATATGGATAGTACATGTCATGCCATTTTTGGTGATATGTGGAACGTCACATAACTCCTCACGGTTAGAGAGTTATGGCCTTGTGAAGTTGGAGAAACCCCATGAGTTATCTAGAAGCCCCTAGAAGTTCAAAGAAGTCAAATTACTCTAGAAACTCCTAGAAGAAGTTGACTAGTCAAAGTGGGTCAAACTAGGAGTTAATCATGAGTATAGTTGTTGCATTAAGAAAATAATTAAAAATAAATTAGTTGCAACAAGAAGTTGTGAGTTTGGTAATTATGGTAAAGTAGTTGTTATGAGAAGATTGAATAGTCAAAGTGGTTGACCAAGAAATAAATTAAATAATAAAGTGGTTGCAACAAGAAGTTGGTTAAGGGAAAAGAAGCTATGAATTGAATAATTGTATAAAAGTTAGTTGCAACAAGAAGTTTTGATTAAAGAGAAATTATTTAAATAATAAAGTAGTCAAAGTGGTTCAGTGGACAAAGTGTCTAAGTGGACAAAATGGTTAAGTGGACAAAGTGGCTAAGTGGACAAAGTTGGTTAAGTGGACAAAGTGGCTAAGTGGATAAAGTGGTTAAGTGGATACTTCTAGAGGAAGCTACTTGGAGAGTATAAATAAGAGAGAAAGGGTCTTCCATTTGTATCCATTTTAGCATATTGAATATCTACAAGTGACTGAGGTAACCAAAGGATATCTAAGGCAAATTTCAGAGGGAAGGTGAAGTAAACAAGGACGAAATTCAAGGGAGGATAAAGTCTTTTGATGATTCTTTCTAAGGTATCTTATTTACAGGTCATGTCGCCATTTTCGCACTAACATTTTTTCTATAATGATTCAGACAGCGAAATCTAGAGGTTGTTGAGAAAACATATCCAAGTAATTGATAAAAAAATTAGCTTGTGGGTCATTGTATTTTGGGAGTTACACTCCGTGGAAAATAGGGTTTGTGGCTAGTTCTGAAACTAGTCTAAAACAGGTGTTTTGGGTAAAAACGTCATAACTTCTTCATAAAAAATCCAAATTAAGTAAGACCAAATGTATTGGTTAGAGTACAGTTTGTAGCATGTTTTGTACGATTTTCAGATCTATACAACAAATATTTTGTGCGAGGAATTCTCTACAAGTTTGGTCTCTAGAATAAGCCAAAATTTAACAAGGTATGACATTTTTTCTATAACTTATTTTCTGAGAAGGTTCCAAGTAGTGAAACCTGGAGGATTTTCATAAAGACACTAAAGAACATTGTGTACTATTGTCAGATCTTTATTCATTACAGGTACATAGTTATGATTATTTCAAGTTAGGGTTGTTGACTAATCCAAAATTAGTCATGTGAGACGAAAGTAAAGTTCGCTAAAAATGATAGTCTCTTGTTGTTAAAGTTAAGGAAGGTTTACATGTATGTGATAATATACACCAGATCTGTTACATAGTTACAAATCAGATTTGGATGATGAAATTGATGAGGGATTTTGATTTAGGTACATGTTGGGTACATGGTTGAGACAAGTAGTTGATGAGTTGGCACATACATGAGGTGTATAGTTGATGATGTTGGTACATCTTGATGAGTCATAGTTGATGAGTAGTTGATGCATGATTGGTATATACTTGGTACATTGTTGGAGGCACTTATTAAGTAGTATTATTAACACATGGTTTATGGATGATGTAGCATACTTGTCTTGGTATATTATTAAAAGAACATATCGATCTTGGTGATGATTATGAGTTGTTGTGTTATGCTTGGTTGATGCAAATCTTGGTGATATTGTGCATATGGTTGAGAGTTGTCTTGGTGATTGATAAGATTAAAAACATTGATAAGACAGGTTGTTGTGATAGGTTGTTTGGACAGGTTATTGTGACAGGTTATTTGTACAGGTTTGGTACATGGTTGATGCACTTGTTTATGGTACAAGTTGAGGTACAAGTTGTTTACATGTTATTGGTACAAGTTGATTACAGGTTTTATGGTACATGTTGTTACAGGTTGTTTGGTGCAAGTTGATTGGTATAGGTTTACAACAATATATCTCATAGTGATAGTGTGACAATGGTTCCATCATTCTACTTATATTTCAGGGAGATTTGATGGGGCAAGGATAGGTGGTTGTAGCCACCTTTCAGTTATAGACGGAGAACATAGGGGGTTGTAGCCTCCTTCTGGTTGTATGATCCAGGTGGATATCGGTGGCCACCCACCTTTTCCAACCAGCTCAAAACAACTTTCTGGCAATTTTGATAATTTACTAGTTTTAGAAGTTTTTCGGGTCCTGAACTTCTCAAGTCGTTTTGAGGCCCTAAATGACGTTTTTTGGGGTATCTTCCGGTCAGAAAATATCATCATGAAATTTTCGTCAAAGTTGTAGTCCTCGGATATATATTTCCAACAAGCTATCGTGCGCCTAAAATAGAGATCATATGCAAAATTTACGACCCCAGGAAGTTGATGTACTGACTTACCCAAACGGGGCCCACATGACTTTTGGCACTTCATCTCCTAGGGTTAGGTTTTTGGATGTATAGGGTTTTTGACACTCTTTTTTATTGTAAAAAGGCCTGCAGATCCTCATTGTAATCTTATTCTTGCGAATGAGCGCAGCCGTCACATCTCTTCTCGGAGATAAGCTGCCACTATTCCAACAAACTTGTTTTCCACTGCATTTTAGAGTTTCAGCTTATTTCATTATTGAATAGAAAACCAGTTTTATTGTATCTCTGTTATTTTGTGTTAAGCATCTGTTAATAATCTATAGTCATTTCGTTCTGCTCATAAAATCCAAATCAGTGGTATCAGAGCATTCTGCTCCTTGCCGTCTTAATGCATGTCCCCAACGAGGTCAGAGTACAAAGAATTGGGTCTCGAGTGTGTTTCTCTTGAGGACCAAAGCTCTTGCACGCCCAAGTGACCTCTCATGGAAAGAGAAAAGGAATATGATGGGACATGCAATACTTTCAAAATGTTTCTTGAGGAAGCCCTCACACAACAGAGGAATGAGATGATGGATAGTTTCGTGCAAATCCTTCGGCGGCTACCAACAAGAGACACATCTTCTTCGAGCGGAGGCATCACCCCCTTCAAGGTACAAATAAACTTTGATATTATTGTATTTGAAGGTCAAATAGATGCAGATGGTGTAGAAAAGTGGTTGAACCTACTAGAAGGGTATTTTTTTGTCCATAACTTTTAGAATAGAGAAAAGATTACTTTTGTGATCCTCAAAGTCATTCTCCATGTCAAAGGTTGGTGGGAAACTTTCTGTGAGAAAAAGGAAATAGAGGAACCCTCGTTATTTATAGGCACGACCACCTAGGAATCCTTTAGGGATGTTATTAAGGAACAATACTACCCTATTGGAAGTTATGACGACTTGTATACCAAATGGACCACACTACGGAAAGAAAGAGACTAAGAAGTGCTAGAGTTCACAAATATCTTCCATACCTTTCACACCAAGTTGGGTATCAAATATTCAAAGAGACATTTGTTGCTCAAGTATTGTGGTGCTTTGCATAGATACATCCAGATCGAAATGTAATTTCTGGACATCTCGTCCTTGGGCACGGCCTACCAATATGCCGTCAAAATCGAGCAGAAGCTCAAACAAAAGACGCGACAATTTGGGCCCGGGAACCCCTCACAGCAAAAGCCAGGAAAGGATGGCCCCAACCCATAGAACAAAGGACAGATCAAAGATGGACAGTATCAGGAAAACTAGTCCAAGCCGCAAGCAAAGAAGCACATTGTAAAGACAAAGAAAGATACCGAGAAGTGGTGTGACTTCCATAAGATCCCTTGGCATAACACTATTGACTGTCGCTCAAAGAAGTCCCTCGTGGTCGAAGTGAAAGCCTCTGAATTAGATGTGGGTTCTGACTCTGAGTCAGAACCATAAAGGGGAAGATAGATCATTGACATGGAACCCAGTGCCACCATTGCTACCCCCAAGCTCCAACCTGATGAACCAAATGAGCAAGAAGAAGGAGAGTGCCTCTTCCATTCACAAATGTAGGTAAAAGGCAGACTGTTGCACTTCATCGTTGATAGAGGTGGCCAGAAGAACCTCATCTCAGTAGAGGTTGTCAAGCGGCAGGCCCTGTCGACAACGCCACACCCACAACCCTACACCATTGGATGGCTCCGCCAAGGAAGTGATATTCGCGTCAGCCAAATTTGTCGACTTGCGTACGACATCAAGCCCTTTAAAGACGAGTTATTGTGTGATGTTTCTCCTCTCGAATTTTGTGATGTTCTTTTGGGCCAACCTCATTTATGGAAACGTCATGTTCTATATGAGTGTAGGCCTCGTAGTGTTATTATTACTTTGAACAGGAAATTGTACAGGATACTTGAGGCAACCCCACCTAGTGTTATTTCCTTGATCTATGCCAAGCAATGTAGGAAGGTCATCTCTTGGATGGGAAAGTTTGGCTTCTTCGTGATTCGCTCTCGAAATGAGTGAAAAATCATAGCCACATCCAAGGTCTCTGTCGTCGGCCTCTCCACACAGCAGAAGCAAGTAGATAAGGTATTTGAAGAATACTTGGATATCTTCTCCTCACCTACCGGGGTACCTCTGCACTGTCAGGTCAAGAGCCCCATCGATCTGACCCCCGATGCATTGTTTCCCAATGGACCAGTCTATCGCAACTCCATGTTAGAGAATGAGGAGATCAAGCAACCAATCCAAGAACTGCTCCACAAGGGGCACATCTGTCCCAGCTCATCACCTTGCAGGAGCCCAATCATGCTGGTACAAAAGAACGATAGAACCTGGCAACTCTACGTTGATTATCGGGCCCTGAATAAAATCAAATTCAAAAACCGGTACCCAATTTCCCGAATCGACGACCTCCTTGATCAACTCACGGGGGCCAAATACTTCAGTAAGATTGATCTGAAGTCTGGCTACCACCAGGTCCTGATAAAACAAACAGATGTATGGAAGACCACCTTCAAGTCAAAGGAAGGCCTTTTTGAATGGTTGGTCATGCCCTTTGGTTTGACAAATGATCCAACCACTTTCATGAGGATGATGGACGATATCATGCGACCATTCACCAATAATTTTGTAGTGGTGTATATGGATGACATTCTCATTTACAACAAGTCTTGGGAAGAACACTTGCAGCATATTCAACAGCTTCTGCACACCCTGCAACAACACAAGCTATACACCAACTTGGAAAAATTCTCCTTCGGCATGGACAGGGTCCATTACCTGGGCTACATCATTGATCAACATGGTGTACATGTGGATCCTGCCAGGATCCAAGTCATCCGTAACTGGCCATACCCAACCACACTCACTGAGCTTCAGAGCTTCTTGGGCCTTGCCAATTTCTACCACAGGTTCGTGTTGGGATTCTCCCATATTGCATGGGCCCTTAGTCAAATAACCAGGGATGGTGGTAAAGAAAAATTTGCGTCGGGCCAATTCCAACAACAAGCGTTCGATGATTTGAAGCAGCGCTTATGCTTAGCCCTGGTACTTTCACTACCAGACCTGCAACAACCCTTTGAGATCGAGACAGATGCTTCGAACTATGTTGTGGGCGTCGTTCTCACTCAGCACGGCCACCCCATGGCCTATCATAGTGAGACACTATCAGATGTTTTTCGTAAGTAACCTACTTACGACAAAGAAATGTACTCCATTGTGCAAGCCTGTCGTTAGTGGAGACATTGCATTCTTGGGAAGGAGATATTCATCCACACTGATCATAAGCCACTAAAGTTCATACAGACACAAGGGAAATTACAAAATGACCTCCATCAAAAGTGGTCCACATACTTACAAGAATTCCACCTAAACATCAAGTATAAGACATGAAGCACCAACCGCGTTGTTGATTGCCTCAGTAGACTGCTGGTCGCAGAACTCACCATGGTGCTAGACTCTTGCGGCCATGAGACCTCTAGATGGACCCAAATCTATGAAACAGACCCAGACTTCGCCACCACCTACCAAATGTTGTGTGAAAATGAAGTTGTCGATAATTTCCATCTTCAAGATGGGTGTCTTCTGAGCTATATATGTGTTCCATCAAGCAAGTGAGTGAAGCTAATCTGGGAATCCCACTACAGTCGGGTGGAAGGACACTTCAAAGACGAAAAGACAGTGGCGATGCTACAGAAACATTTCTGCTGGACGAAACTTCAACATGAGGTTAGCAAGTATATCAGGTCCTACACTGCCTACGCTATTGCCAAACCGACCACTAAGAAATAGGGCCTGTACTTCTCTCTTCCTACTCCTGACAAGACATCGAAATCCATCTCAATGGACTACCTGTCGGGTCTCCCATCCACTAAACAGGGAAATGACTGTGTTTTTGTGGTTGTTGATCGCTTTTCTAAGATGGCGATTATGGTTGTCTGCAAGAAGAGCATCATAGCAGAAGCCACTGCCAAGCTCTTCTTTGAACGATTCTGGGTACATTTTGGAATCCCACAAACCATTGTCTCAGATCGGGATAGTCGATTTCTCATCACATTCTAGTCAAGCCTCTAGTCACTGTTGGACACCAAGCTCACCAAATCCATGGCCTTCCACCCCCAGAAAGATAGTGAAACCCTGTGCATGATCGAATGATCGTGCATACCCTGTGCATGTATAATTCCAAGCACCCTCGCACATGGCACGAGAGACTTCCCTATGTCTAGCATAGCTAAAACCGAGCCCTGCATAGCTCAACCAGCCACAACCCCTTTCAAGTGTGGTTGGGATTTCAACCATTGGGTCCCATAGATGTTGCACTTCCCCTTGCGGTCACCTCGGCATACGTGTAACCAATTTTGGTCAATTTTGATCTCATGGGTGTAACCATCATAATCATTGTCATATCATATACATTTAATTGAAAATGTACTTTTGATTATTTTATTTTATTAATTTAAATTAAAAAAATAAATTAATTCTTATTTTGAAAAATT
>ML780814.1:98044-128209 GCA_009831015.1 Picea engelmannii
TCCAAACACAAAAGCAAATGCAAATCATATTCCAGTCTTACCAACCTCCACCCATCCCAATTTCAGAGGCAGCAATAAGAAGAAGAGGAGGCAGTCATGCAAAAGGAATAGTGGCTGTATCCGTTGTCATTCCACTCCTGAGATAGGAATGGTGCAAGGATCGATGTATCGTCGCCAACTGCTCGTGGCATCCACATCATTGCCCTTCAAGCCCCAACAAATGATGGCGGCTATGTCTCCTCCTCCCAATTTCACCGATTATCATAAGCTCGCAAACGCTGTGCAGAAAGCCGAAAAATTCAAGAATTCGCCACACAGCAGCACGGAAATTAATGACGGCTTCTGTTGGCCCAGTTCTCCGAAGCCATTAAAGCCTCCAAACAGCAAGAGCCCGGATGAGATTTCTGGCGTAGCTGCAGTCCCTCTTGCTCAACAACTTCTTCCTGAAATTAATGAAAAAGAAATCGTTACAGCTCGGGTAAGAAGACCGGCGGCATTGAAGCGGATGAAGGATAAGGAAGAGCAGTTGGTGTTAGAAGGAATAGAGGTAACAAATGAAAAGCCCATGTGCTTCCACGTGTATATCAAATTAGGGCAGGAGGACGATGATGAAGAAGAAGAGTTATACGCGGGCACATTCAATCACATGCCTCCACGCCGAAAGCAGAAAGGGCGCCAAAATAATAAACAAGAATTTGATAGTCGTGAAGAGCAGAACAGAGCGAGGACGTGTTGTTTGAGGTTGGGAATGAATGACATGTTAAGCCATCGGCCTGAGAGTGTTATCGTAAAATTGGTTCCCACATTGAAACTCGCTGACGATCCCATCAAAGTCGCAAGCATTTTCATAGACTCTGCGTAAATGCGGATGTCGGTCATACACATTTAACTCTGTATAATCCTCTTCAATTTAATCAGTAATGCAGAATTTTGTTACTGCAATTTCCAAACATTTCAAATTTCAGTGTAATCTGTACTTTTCTAATAATTAGTTGGATGCAGTCTAATGAATAGTCGGTGGAAACAGTAAATTGATATACCAGTAAATTTGGATACCATCTATAAGGTAGATGGTATACAAATAAATTCAACCATGGCTCTCCATGTGCAGAAGAAAACAAGAACCAATGACTGCCATTTTTTACTAATATGTATTTATATTTGATCTTAAACTTAATCTTCCGTTTATTAAAGACTGGGAAAAATCTTCCGTTTATGTACTTATATTTTATCTTAATCTACCGTTTATTAAAGACGGGGAAAAATCAAATCTTAAGATTTTTATTTTTTTAAAGTTTGCAAAAAAAAATAGCGAAGTAAATATAAATTAATTATAACTAATAAAATGTCAAAATTAAATTCATATTTATTTTATTTATATTATAATATTTCATATTTCAAATTTTTTAGACGGGGAAAAATCAAATCTTAAGATTTTTATTTTTAAAATGTTTGCACCCAAAATAAATAACTAAATAAATCTAAATTAATTATAACTAATAAAATGTCAAAATTAAATTCATTTTTATTTTATTTATATTATAATATTTCATATTTCAAATTTCCTAGTTTAAATGTTCTATTGTTATTTTTATTTAAAACATTTAAACAAAATCATTTCAAATTAATTTCACTTTTATTTACATAATCTTTTTCATATTTTTAAATACCTATTTCTATGTTTTTCATATTTTTAAATATTTTATTTATATGTTTTACATAATCATGTTATTTATATTTTTTTTATTAAAAAATTATTTAAACCTTATCTTGTATTTTTTTAATTTAAATTTCATATTTATATCTTCATTAAAATATTAATAGATTTAATAATATTTTTTTCTATATTTTTAATTTAATAATAATATAATTATTATACAAATACAATAAAATGAATCATACATAAAAATAAAAAAAACCCAACAAATATCAAATTGATGTAAAATAACCCTTGCAAAAGAATGTGAAAAGTGTCCACATATGTTTCTTAGTTGAAGCTCAAACTATTTTTGTGTATATGGCATAATAGACCGTATACTGTATAAAGTTTGAGGAGTTTATTACATACTTTTTTGAGTTAACATACAAAGGTCAACTTTCAAGGTAGTTAACTTAAAAAAGTATGTTTATTACAAAATTAATTTACTCAACTTATATAAATATATTGAAATTTAAATTTAATTTTTTAATGAATAAAAATTAATAATATTATATAATTAAATTAAGATGAGAATTTTTTGAAGCAATGAGATTCACACCTCTAATGTTGTTGGCAAGATAAATCAATGTTTTTTAAAACACCATGCAAAAATAAATATTAATCCTGTAAATAGATATTAATCATGTATACATACTTTTTATATTATATTGTTATTCCTTCTCTTTGTATTATCACGAGTTCAAAGTGTCTCGGTTAAAATATTTGTTGAAATTGAGCAATTTGTATTTGCAATTAATGACATATAAACTATATACTTCTTTCCCTTTGTGTGGCCGTGAGTATTTGTAGGTAACAATATCTCATATACATGAATGATATCCTTCATATCCTTCTTAAGATATGTGGAAGAGGATATTGTAGTTAGCATTGAGCTTTAATAGATAGTGGACTTCGAGAGATGGGGTTTCAAAGAATCCATGGTGGTTAAAGGAGAAGAGGACTCTTCCCTCCACCCTTGAGATATTTTTGAAGAAAAGGTGTTCAAAGCATTGCCCACCTTAGCAAGTAAGTAGAAGGATAAGATTACATGTAATTCAAATTTGTGAAAAATCTTAGATGCAATTCAAATTTTGTGAAAAATCTTCTTGGGTGACATTTAAGCATGCACTTTTTTTTTTTTAATTGAGAAAAGTGATTATCTTCGAGCACCTTTGTCGACGAATTTATGGGATTGTAGTCTTTCTCCAAATTAATGGAAAGGTTTCTAAAGAGTAATTAACCTTAAAGAGTAATTAACCTTAATGAAAGGACAAATCCAAATCCACTTATGTAGCTAAGGATTCTATGCATTCCAATTTGAAAAGGAGGACCATGATTAGAGCATCTATAGTTGTAATTCCCCTACTTCTTGGGATGAAGATGAATTTATCTAAATTATTGGATGTTAGATTTTGATTCAAAAATTGAATGTCCCCATAGTAGTGTTAGCATTGAAGATGTTGGGAAAACAATATCATAGGAGCAGGAAACCTCTACAACACCAAAAAACCTTCCATGAGACAAAAAAAATAAAAGGAGAAAAGATTGATCTATAAGATCTGTTATAGGATAAATACAAGAGGATTCCCTTTATTTATAGAACATTAGGATAAGTCCAACATTTAAGAAGAATAGTTGGCAACAATACTAGTTGGGAAAATAGTGGCGTGTCTACACAAGCTTACAATTGTGGATAGTTGGCTTACAACTATCTACTAAGACCCCCCTGCAAGTGAAACATAGGAAAAAAAAGGACAAAAGATGGGTCTCGACAATAAGTGATCTGCAATTCAGATCTACAAAACACACAGAAAACTAAATGTGCAATGAAGAACATAAATTAGATAGCGTGGAGTAGTGAAAATATAATATACATGAAAATGGAGAAGAAGAATTAGAACATAAAATAACCATCATGTTTTCTTGAGTGAGAGAGAGGAGCGCCTTCTATAAACAAGGCAAATTTTTCCTTCTCGTTATTTGTTTATTACAATAGAAGTTGCAACAACTAACTAAATGCTTACAATAGTAATTACTTAAAGTGCATTAAATGCTTGCAATTGAAAGTGTTGAAGTGAACTATTGTCTACAATAGAGATATTTTAAACTAACTACAACACTAACTAAAATACTAATTATGGAGCGCCCCCTCATCTTGAGTGGCCAAGGAAGTGGGGCGCACTTCTTGGTGGCCCAATTCCTCCTTATTTAGATCTGGAAATGTCCCTGCTTCCACCATCAAACGAGGGAAATTGCGTTGCAAATGATGTTGGTGTTTGAAATGGTACTTGTCCAGCAAGATCCATACATGATCTCCTAACTGAAAGAACAATGGTGTGCGCTTCTTATCATGTCTCTCTTGGGTTGCTCGTAACGCAGTTGCTTCCTGAGTATAGCACTCATTCAACATATGGATAAAGCGTTGAGCTGACTAATGTTCTTGTTGGTGATGTGCCAAGCTAGAAGGACCAAGGTTCTATGAATGGAATGCCATCTAATGACATCCCTGTTTAAGTATTGCCCCATTGTAAAATTGTAATGCATCCTTCTTAATCTCAAAGAGTTGATTCCTACCCAAAAAAATGAGAACTTATGCAGAGTATAATGTAAACAGAAGTTGAGCGAAGTAATGCCCAACCTTTTGCAAAAAAATCTTGAGGTCATGGAAATTAGAGTGCATTGGACATTGTGAAAAAACCTGTACCTAAGATGGATCTAATTAACTCCCTGCCTTGTCCAATATAAGTCCTAAATGAAAAACTGATGTGTATCCCACATAGGATATCTTTACCTAAAGTGTATGTTCCCACAGTAGCTCAAGGACGTTGTGGTTGTGCTGAAGATGTTCTGCACAAGAATTACTAAAGACCGAGATATCATCAAGATAAATGATCACATAATTATCCAAATGACTTGTTGCATTCATGCGAACTTGATGGTAGCCAATCGTTAAATCCATCTGTGTGAAGCAATAATCCCCTTGTAAGTGGTCCAACAATTCATGAATCCATGTTAGGAGGTAGCACGTTTTAACATTGGATTTATTAAGGGAATGTTAACTTGGGTCACTAGGTGTCATTATGAATCATCATTATTTGGGATAACAAAGGTGGGGGATGCACATGGAGACAATGAATGTGGAATATGGCCTAAGTTCAAAAGTTGACCAATTGTGTGTTCCATCTTAGCGGCTCTTAGGGAGTGATGTGATAGGATAGGGTGTCGGGCAAAGAAGCACCAGGAATTAGATCAAGTGTGAGCTCAATAGAGCAATATAGGGGTAGTTTCGTGGGTTGTGTGAAAACATATATAAATTCTTGGAGCGGGGGATCCATGGAAAGAGATACAAGGTTATTTCGGTTGTTTGGGTTAATGGGGAGAACTAAGCATAAAGAGACACATTGGTTCATATTGACTTCATTAACGCTCATGTGGTGAGTAATAGGCTGGGTGGATTTACGATAAAAATAAGTAAGCCCATAGGTGTGCCCCTCGTGTTGCAAGTGGTATTGATGAGACTTAACATGATAGATAGCGTGTCGGGCCTGTTGGTAGGGAATTCCAAGTAACAAATCAACACAATAAAGAGGAGACACATCACACATCACAATATCCCGAAAAGGGCCAATCGCAAAGGTAACTGCACAACGCTGGGAGACAGTGATCCAAAATGGATCCATGAAGGCCTAAAAAATCAAATTTCTTGGAATGGGATGAAACCAACGTCATGGCGCCCGTCTCATCATGCTGATTCTGACCATATAATTGTTTCCTCAAACATACACCGCATGCAAAAGTTATAACATTCTCATCAAATTCCCAAACAGGGAAAAAGTCAACATTGAAGGTCAATGCTAATGTCAGTAGTACGATAGGTGACATCATGATGACATCATTATACTGACTTGGCCTCACCAGGAGGTGACACATGTCACTCAAATTTGATTCTTTTGGGCAGAGTTGGAGCATGTACGAATTTCACACGTGGCACTGTATGGATGAAACGTGGCAATCCATACATGATGTGCCCCAATGGAACGCTGAAACGTGGAAGTATGGATGATAGTTGGGTTGTATGGATGATGACCTGGCAGGATGACCATGTAGTATGGACATGACATGGCACGACACGTGGATGTATGATAGGTGACATGGCAGGTGACTGGGATGTACGGAAGCTGACATGGCATGCTAACTGGACATTGACTATGTTGGTGACTGTGTGGTACAGTCCAATCATAGGGTAGCACGTGGCCCAATCAGAGGGTGCCACATGGCACCCCTGATTTTGTTAATATCGGCTAAGTCAAAAATTTTATTACTCTACGGGAATCAAACACTCGACCTCCACTTGCACCGAGTCTCCACAACCACCCCCAGACCGGTCAGGATACCAGTTAGTTCTTAATCCATATGTGAAGGGATTTGGTTTTATTGGAAGTCTTTTAGAGGAATGGGGATAAGCCCCAATCGGTGGGGGCCAACACTGACTGACCATAGGATAGAAACTGGGAGCTACAATCGATTGCAGGCACGTGGAATCTTAGGGTGCAACCATATGGGCCAAGCCATAGGACCAAGAGCTAAGACCGGGGGCCAACGCGCGCCAATCCAACCCAAAGACACATGTAACTCTTCCATATGACTAGGGCCCAAACAAATGGGGTTGCACTCTACATTTGCCCAATTTTTGGGTTTCAAAATTTATATTAATAATTTTATATGATTTTAAGCCTGTTTTTATGGATTTTTCTCAATATTGGGAGAGATGGAGCCCGATTTGAGGACATATCTTGGGAGGAAGTTGGGATAATATGCCCAATCCAAATATATATAAACCAAGGGTTCTTGGAAACCTAGACAGGTTCATAAGAGGAGAAATGCTATAGAATTGTGAAGCCAAAGTCATTCTTATGTAGGGAAGCTATTGAGGAGAGGAACTTTGCGGGCCAATTTCGGGAGCTTCGCTCAACTGTTTTCAGTGCCATCATTTGTGTTGGGTTCTTGAGGTCGAATAGAACACAACCAGACCAACTTATAATCCAATTGACACTTTTCTTATGTACTATTGAAGCTTTGAAGAGAAATAAGAAAGCCTCACCCATTGAATCAAAGGCTTGAAGACGTAGGCAATGTTGTCGAACTCCATTAACAACTTTGTTGTTATGGTTTGTTGATTCTTTGGGCTTACTTTCAGATATGCATATCTTATTATGGCTTCCATGTTATATCATTAATTTCTTCCTCTTTCTTCAATTTCCTAAATGGTTAATGAACTCATGCTTTAAAACTAAACCTTAGTCTTAAATGATCTTTTTGGATCAAGTGATATCAGAGTAGGTTGACGATTGGTTTTTGAGTTTGCATGATTACCAGGGAAAACCTGAATTATGGTGAAGCAAATCTTGTTGAAGAGAATCATGAGATTGGATCGAGAAAGAGGACTTCTCCAAGTGAGAAGATGACATCGGAAGAGGGACTTTCTCATAATGAGATAGAGTTTCAAAAGAGATTTTTTTCCATGTCAAAGATGGTAAAAGTTTTATATGATGATTACTTAGAGTGGAAGAGACCGATTCTAGGTGAATATTCAAAGGCCAAAAGTGAAGAAGGAGAGGATCCTCCTAAACCTCCTCCTTCACCTACTTCTTCTCCATCAACTTCTTATTATTCAAGTACAAGTTCCAAAACCACCGCAAAAAAACATTCCCATAAACATAAACATGATATGCCTTTACTTAAGATTGATGTGAAGTTTGAATTACCCATGTATGATGGTGACGTTAATTTAGAGAGGCCTGATAACTGGGCCAAACATATGGAATTTCATTGCATTGTGCAACAAATCAAGGATGAGGCAACTCAAATCAAATTAGCATCGCTTCGACTTGCAGGTACAACACTCATCTGGTGGCAAAGCAAGTTGCAAAATGACACCACAAATGGGTAATGTATTTCCATCATGGCAAGGTTTTGTTTCTGCACTTAAAAAGCAATTTTGTCCTTTGGGTTATAAAGAGAAGGATTTAATTGAATGACAAGGTCTTAAACTCAGAAAGGGACAAACAATGCAAGAATATATAGATGAATTTCATAAGATGGCATTAATGTTAGACATTCCATTACATACCCAAGAAACTCTTATAAAGTATATAGGAGTTTTACCTACACACATTCGTAACACTGTATTTATGTTTGGACCTACTAATCTTGATGAGGTTTATGTTTAAGAAACATACATTGAGGCAGGGAAAAAGGGAGTTGGTATATCATGGGAATCGTCTTCAAGAAAAGAGGACAAAAGGAAGGGGAATGGAAAGAAATCAAATTCAGTGACAAGAAGGGAAGATAATCTCTCTTGCAAGCATTACAAGAAAGAAGGCCATGATGATGACAATTGCTGGAAATTTTATCCCGAGAAAATAACGAAGTGATTCAAAGAAAGGAAAGGGAGGCAAACAGTTTCACCAGCAACACAACCAAAAAACTTGGGATCAGATCCAGGTGATGAGTCTAAAATCACAGCAGTTGGTTTCACAGGTAAAATTGGTGATGGATATGATTCTAGAAGTAGATTTTTTCACATAAGGGTCGTAATGAAGCACACTAAGGTCGGCACATTGATAGATAATGGATCTCAATCTAACTTGATTTCAGAGGAAGTGGTTAAACAATTGGTATTAAACACTCAGATGCATCATAAACCTTACTCACTTAAATGGATAAGAAACAATCATAAATTGAACATAACAAAGCAATGCACTTTAAAGTTTGCAATTTCATCAAAATTTGTGGATCAGGTAACATGTGATGTGGTGCCACTCAATGAATGTGGAATGGTCTTAGGCAATCCTTATTTGTATGATCGAAAAGAAATCTTCTATAGGGAACACAATCAATATGAATTAATCAAAGAAGGCAATAAATATGTTGTACATGCTCATCACTTAAAAGAAAAGCAATCTCTTCAAACAATGGAACAATTAAGGAAGGTAGCTTATGCAAACAACCCACCTATAATTGTGCCAAAACAAGCAATTGATCTTAAGCATAAACATGAGATGATTGTAGAATGGAAGTTCAATCATACTTTGCTTCAAGATAAGCTAATGTCGTGCAAGTACTACAAACATATTATCTCATTTGCAGTCATATTTCTGGTGTTATCATTGTTAATGTTTTCAACATGGATGGTAGTGGCTTCAGTAAGATGTGACAGAGTACAAGTGGCTAACAATATGTTGGCAGTTTTCATGGTTGTTTTGCAATTGATCTTGATGAGATAGGTGCACAGGACATAGTTTAAAGACAAAGAACAAGTCGGGTGGCCTATCCTGCACTTAATGACTAGTTAGTACCCTTTTGGAGGACCAAAAGGTCTTAGTGGGGAGGCGTGATCCAAAATGGATCTAGGAAGGCCTAAAAAATAAAATTTCCTAGAATCGGATGAAACCATCGCCATTGTGTCTATCTCACTGTGTTGATTTCGACCATATAATTTTTTTCTCAAATGAACACCGTATGGGAAAGTTATTGCATTCTAATAAAATTCCCAAACATACAAAAAGTCAACAGTAAAAGTCAATGATGATGTCAGCAGTACAACATGTGACGTCATCATGACATCATCATGCTGACATGGTGTCACCAGGAGGTGATACGTTTCACTCAAATTCAGTGTTTTTGGGGTGAGTTGGCACCTGTATGGATTTGACACGTGGCACTGTACAGATGACATGTGGCAGTCCGTACATGACGTGGCCCAATGGAAGGATGACACATGGCAGTACAGATGATAGTTGGGCTATACGGGTGCTGACATGGAAGGATCATTGTGAAGTACGGACGTGACCTGGGACAACACGTGGTTGTACGGTAGGTGATGTGGTAGGTGACTGGGATGTACAAAAGCTAATGTGGCAGTTGAATGGGTGGTGCGGTGGTGATGTGGCATGCTGACTAGACGCTGACTATGTTGGTTACCATGTGGTATGGTTCAATCATAGGGAGACACATGGCCCAGTCAAAGCACACCACATGGAAACCCAAATTTTGTCAATATCGGCTAAGTCAAAAAGTTTTTTACTCCACGGGAATCGAACACCCGACCTCCACCTGCATCGAGTCTCTACAACCACCATTGGACTAGTTAGGATACTAGTTGGTTCTTAATCCATATGCAACAAGATTTGGTTTTATTGGGAATCTGTCAGAGGAATGGGGATAAGACCCAGTCGGTGGGGGCCAGCCCTGACCGAACAGAGGTTAGGAACCAGGAGCTACAACCAATTGCAGGCGCATGGAATGTTAGGGCGTGGCCATATGGCCCAATCCATAGGACCAGGAGATAAGACCGGGGCCCAATGCATGCCATTCCAACCCAAGGACACATGGGACTGATCATATGACCAGGGCCCAAACAAAGGGGGTTGCGCTCTACATTTTCCCAATTTTTGGGTTCATACTTTATATTCAGATTTTTATTTGATTTTAAGCATGTTTTTAATGGATTGTGTCCAATATTGGGAAATCTGGAGCTCGGTTTGAGGCCAGATCTTGTGAGGAAGTTGGGAGAACGATTCCCACTCCAAATCTATATAAACCAAGGGTTCTTGGCAACCTGGACATGTTCAGAAGAGGAGAAATTCTGTAGAATTGTGAAGCCAAAGTCATTCTTATGTAGGGAATCCATTGAGGAGAGGAACTTTGTGGGCCAATTCTGGGAGCTTGGTCAGCTGGCTTCCTCTCCCCATAATAGATCAAGGATTTACTGCTAGGAAAGTGAGTCCAGGTGGAAAGGCTAGGCAGGATCCACAGTTTCACTCGCAGTTGCATTTGTTGACCTAGCAGCTTCAGTTCGAGGAGATTGAATTTCATTGCCCGAGGGGTACCTTATTGTGTTGAGGTTTGACCCCTTCGCTATAGATTTTTTCAAATGGCCATTCAATTTATCATACTATCAAACCTATGTTTTCTAATTATTGCCATAGGTTGTGCTTTGATATCTCTCTACTTGAAAGTCTTTGATGCCAGCGCGATAATCACTTATGTTGTTGGCCTCAACCGTTTTCAGTGTCGTCAGTTGTCTTGGGTTCTTGAGGTTGAGCATAACATAGCCAGACCAGCCTGTAATCCAATTGACAGTCTTATGATGTACTTTTGAATCTTTGAATAGAAATAAGAAATCCTCACCCACTAAGACAAAGGCCCGGAGATGTAGGCAATCTTGTCGAGCTCCGTTAACAATTTAGTTGTTATGGTTTGTTGATTCTTTGTGCGTAATTTCAGATCTGCATATCTTATTATGGCTTCCATGTTATATCATTAATTTCTTCCCCTTTCTTTAATTTCCTAAATGGTTAATTACCTCATGCTTTAAAACTAAACCATAGTCTTAAAATATCTTTTCGGATCAAGTGGTATCAAAGTAGGTTGACGGTTGGTTTTTGAGTTTTCATGATTACCAAGGAAAAACTGAATCATGGTGAAGGCGAGCTTGTTGAAGAGAATCCTGAGATTGGATCGAGAAAGAGGAATTCTCAAAGTGAGAAGATGGCATCGGAAGAGGGACTTTCTCATAACGGGATAGATTTTCAAAATATCTTCTTTGCCATGTCGGAGATTGTAAAGGATTTATATGATGATTACTTGGAGTGGAAGAGACCAATTCTAAGTGAATCTTCAAAGGCCAAAAGTGAAGAAGGAGAGGATCCTCCTAAACCTCATCCTTCACCTCCTTCTTCTCCATCAAATTTTTCTTCTTCAAGTACAAGTTCCAAATCCATCGCAAGAAAACATTCCCATAAACATAAACATGATATGCCTTTACTTAGGCTTGATGTGAAGTTTCAATTACCCATGTATGATGGTGAAGTTAATTCAGAGAGGCTTGATAACTAGGTCAGACAGATGGAAGTTTACTGTAGTGTGAAACAAATCAAGGATGAGGCAACTCAAATCAAATTGGCATCGCTTCGAATTGCAGGTACAACACTCATCTGGTGGCAAAGCAAGTTGCAAAATGGCATGCAACAAGTGGGTAATGTATTTCCATCATGGCAAGGTTTTGTTTCTACACTTAAAAAGAAATTTTATCGTTTGGGTTATAAATAGAAGGATTTAATTGAATGACAAGGTCTTAAACTAAGAAAGGGAAAAACAATGGAAGAATACACAGATGAATTTCATAAGATGGCATTAATGCTAGACATTCCATTACATACCCAAGAAACTCTTAAGAAGTATATAGGAAGTTTACTTGCACACATTCATAACATTGTATTTATGTTTGGACCTACTAATATTGATGAGTTTTATGTTCAAGCAACATACATTGAGGCAGGGAAAATAGGAGTTGGTATTCAGGGGAATCGTCTTCAAGAAAAGAGGACAAAAGGAAGGGGAATGGAAAGAAATCAAATTCAGTGACAAGAAGGGAAGATAAGCTCTCTTGCATGCATTGCAAGAAAGAAGGGAATGATGATGACCATTGTTGGCAATCGCATCCCGAGAAGAGACTGAAGTGGTTCAAGGAAAGGAAAGGGAGGCAAACAACTGCAACATCAACACGACCAACAGACTTGGCATCAGATTTGGATGATGAGTCTAAAATCGCAGCAGTTGGTTTCACAGGTAAAATTGGTGATGGATATGATTCTAGAAGTAGATTGTTTCACATAAGGGTCATAATGAAGCACACTAAGGTTGACACATTGATAGATAGTGGATCTCAATCTAACTTGATTTCAAAGGAAGTGGTTAAACAATTGGGATTAAACACTAAGATGCATCATAAACCTTACTCACTTAAATGGATAAGAAACAGTCATAAATTGCACATAACAAAGCAATGCACTTTAAATTTTGCAATTTCATCAAAATTTGTGGATGAGGTAACGTGTGATGTGGTGCCACTCAATGAATGTAGATGGTATTAGTCATTCCTTATTTGTATGATCAAAAAACAATATTCTACAGGGAACATAATCAATATAAATTAACCAAAGAAGGCAATGAATATGTTGTACATGCTCATCACTTAAAAGAAAAGCAATCTCTTCAAACAATGGAACAATTAAGGAAGGCAACTTATGCAAGCAACACACCTATAATTGTGCCAAAACAAGCAATTGATCTTAAGGATGAACATGAGATCATTGTATAATGGAAGTTCAAACATACTTTGCTTCAAGATAAGATAATGTCATGCAAGTAATACAAACATATTAGCTCATTTGCAGTCATATTTCTGATGTTATCATTGGTAATGTTTTCAACATGGATGGTAGTGGATTTAGTAAGATGTGACAGAGTACAAGTGGCTAACAATATGTTTTTAGTTTTCATGGTTGTTTTGAAACTAATCTTGATGAGATAGGTGAAAAGGATAGAGTTTAAAGACATACAACAAGTGGGATGGCATATCCCTCACTTGATGACTGGTTAGTACTATTTTGGAGGACCAAAACATCTTAGTGGGGAGGCGTGATCCAAAATGGATCCAGGAAGGCCTAAAAAATCAAAGTTCTTGGAATCGGATGAAACCAGTGCCATTGCGTCTATCTCTATTGGCCCTTGAAAAATGTTTGAGGAAACGTTGGTCGTGTTTGACCAGTTTTGGAAATTCAATAGGCTAGTCGAAGATGGAGCGCCCAGGCAGAGCTGAGATCACGGGATCTCACTAATTTTGTGAGCTTGTGGACCTAGAAAAGGGTTTACTAGGGTTTATGTAATGGGTTATGGGATGTCGGCCCATGTGATTACCCATGATTAGGCCTTTTTGTAAATTTATAAATAAGTAGCTAAGCGATGTAAGAAGTAGTGTGTAGTTGGATATGTGCACAATATGTTGTAGTGGTAATGTTGGCTTAGTGCAAGAGGTTGTAAGATGCTTTGTGCAGAAAAATTGTGTAAAGTAAGGCTATGTGCTACTAAGGAGTTGTCTCTATGCCTTGACCTTATTTTGGGAAGGAGGATCTGGAACGCTGCGCGCAGAGCTCCTATCCTCTCCGGAGTTTGGCTCTATGGCTTTGTGCACAGGAGTGACCGAATTTAAGAAGATTGAAGACTAATAAAGAAGAATAGGAATTTGGTGGACATATCCATACACTGAGGTGAACCACGTATATCATGTGTCTCGATGTGCTTTGTACGATGTGGATTATGTTGTTTATTTTCTTAGTGTTGTTGTTATGTATGATGAATGCATCTGATGTATTTGCTTAGTTCTTAAAGGTATTAAAGATAAATGAATGCTAGATCTGAACTAATGCTATGTGCTAAGTGATTGAAAGTTCTTGATCTTGATTGTTACTGTGTTGATATGTAATAAGGGTTTAATATGCGATGTGAATGAGATTCGTGAACTAATGCATATTGTTTTCTAAGTGCTTTGCTAAGTGTTGTAATCATAGATCTGTGTCCCAGCTCAGTTGTAGACACCTGAGTCCTGCAACCCCCCCTTCTTCTACCTCAGGTGAGACTTCATCTACTTCACAGGTGTTTCCGAAAGGGCCGGTAGTTAGGGTTTTGTTGGTGCGTTGTTGAAGCGTTGAACCTTGGGTCTACCCCTGTGCCAACAAATAGTTCTGATGTCGAGACCTGAAACTGTGATTGTTGGGAACTGAAGAAAATAGAAAATCTTTGTGCGTAGATCTATTGATGTAGTGCGTAGTATTCTAATTGACTTGCGAAGCTTTTTGCTAAGAAAGAGACCCGATCTAAAGAAAAAAGGTAAGATCTTAAATATTTGTGCTCTAGTAAGGGTAAGATAAGTGGAAATGTTTGTTTCGAAAACATGAATCTAGGTACGTTTGATAGACTATGTCCTATTTTGCAAGCTAGGGCATAGTTAGAAGAAAGAGTTTATCTAAATAAATTTGATAGAAATAGAGAAAGATATGTTATTCCTATGCATAGAAAGAATTTTTGGACTAATAAGTGGATGCAGTAACCTAGAAAGAATTTTTGTAGATTGCAGGTCCAACACTGTGATCCCAGTGCACAGTCTAGGAGAGGTTGGGGTTCATTTAAAAGAAAGAGAGTATTGACACTGTGTTATAATTGCAGAAGACTAGGACATCTTGCTAAAGAATGCCCTGGTTTAGGTCCTATTTGTCTTTATTGTAAAGTTATTGGTCATGAGGTTGAGGATTGTCCAAGAATGATTGCTAAAGTTGAAAAGATGAACATGAGACAAGAAAACTCTGAAGAAATTCAAGAGGATAAGAGCATTTTGGGGAACCATAAAGAGAAAGAGTTAGAGACTATGTTAGTATAGTTAAAAGAATTAATGGATGATCACAGAGACGTCATTTTACCAGAAATCCTGAAAGAAAAATAGCGCATAGTTACAAGAATAGAAGACTTTGACATAGACTATGTATTGGATGAAGAAGCACACATGAATATTATGCCAGTAAGCACTTGGGAAATTTTTGGAAATCCTGCTATGATACCTTAATTGGGAAGTATAGGTTGTTTTTAAAGGAAATATGATAACCCTATGTGGAAGAGTTACTAATATACCTATGATTTCTCATGAAACATCGATAGAAGAGGAATTTGAAGTCATTAAATTTGTTGAGAACAATGCCCCTTTTCCACTTTTGTTAGGAAATACTTGGATTGAGAAGGATCAGATTAGAAGGAAAGTAGAGGAGGAAGCTATAGAACAGAAAAAGAAAGAACTAAGGGACATCATAACCAGAAAAATAGAGCGACTAATAGAAGAACAATAGGACAAGTCAAAGAAATAGTGGGAAAGAGAATTAGTTGTCGAGGTTGAAAGAACACAAAAAGGTTTGAAGGACCTATCCATGCAAGAAAGAAGAATACCTACCCCGGAGTTAACAAGAGAAGAGGTATTACCTTTGAACCCTTTGAAAGAACATCACCAGTGTAAATCTACCATGCTAAGAGAAGATAAGAATAAGAATGGAAAGAGGGATCTAGAAGCCTAGATCACAGGAAAGAAGGCAAGAAAGCTCAGTAAGAAGAAAGCCAATTTAGAAAAACTACAGGAAGTTCTAGAGAAGACTTCATAGGAGGCAGGCTTACAAGCCCTAAACCTCATCAAAACAGCAGAACCACGTAGAATGGGACTTCGCCACGATGAAGTTATATGACCGTTGCAGGCACCTCGACCGTTAGAATGATGCTTGAAGCAATAAAAGGTGGTGATAATGGAGTAACTATGAGTTGTGCAGTCTTGTGTAACTGCCTATGAGAAGGAGAAAAATGAAATTTGGGTGATGTTCGAGGAGGAAAAAGGAAAGATACATAAAGAAAAAGACCAGCTTCTCCCAGAGAAGACTGCGGTCAAAGAAGCGGTAACTAAATCACTTTGATCTAGGTCAGGCTTGGCATAGGAGGAGAAAGAGTCAGTTGATATGTAAGTGGGGAAGCTCGCTGAGGCCATTCAACAACTTCAAGCATGGGTAATGGAGTTGGAGCTTCAAGAAGTACCTAGCACTCCGCAGTAAGTGCGTGACCAAAGGAAGGAATCCGTTAAGAGCATAGTTGGAAGGATCAAGGTCCTCGCATTAGGATGTAAGAAGTTGAGTGATCGAAGTGCGCAAACCGATGAATGCCTCGCAAAAGATTTGGAACTGAGGAAACTGGAAGTACAACTCCAAGAGAAGTAGAAGCAGGCATGCACCGTGCATGCGCAGATGAAGCTACTCATTGCGGTCAAGCGAATGAAGAGATCACAGGAGAAGTGCATAGTCCAACAAAATATTACTGCCATCCAGAGAAGAGTCATGGAAGTTACACAAAGACTACAGCCAGTGCAGGATGAATCCTGTACGATTTTTGAAGAGCTTGAAGGACAAGGCTCACAGCTAGACCAAATGGTTACGACAATGGAACAACACCTAGAAGGGCATGTTATAGAGAAAGTGATTTAGGATTTCACCGAGGAGGAAGATCTGGTGATGCAACAAGTTGAGGCAGCTCGAGCTAAGAATGAGGCATTTGAAGTAGCATTGCCTAGATGTCAGTGACTCGAGAAGAGTCACAGGTCAGTGTTGGGGGCATGTTGGCCCTTGACCAAGTTTTGAGGAAACATTGGTTGTATTTGACCACTTTTGTAACTTCGACAGGCTGGTCGAAGATGGAGCACCCAGGTGGAGTTGAGATCGCGGGATCTCACTTATTTTTTGGGCTTGAGGACCTAGCAAAGGGTTTACTAGGGTTTATGTAATGGGTTATGGGATGTCGGCCCATGGGATTACTCATCATTAGGCCTTTTTGTAAATGTATAAATACGTAGCTAAGAAATATAAGAAGCAGTGCATAGTTGGCTATGTGCACAATATGTTGTAAGTGGTAATGTTGGCTTAGTGCAAGAGGTTGTAAGTTTCTTTGTGCAGACAGACTGTGTAAAGCAAGGCTCTATGCTACTAAGGAGTTGGCTCTGTGAATTGATCTAATTTTGGGAAGGAGGATTTGGCATGCTACGCACAGATTTCTTGTCCTTTACGGAGTTTGTCTCTGTGTCTTTGTGCACAAGAGCGACCAAATGTAAGAATATTGAAGACTAATAAAGAAGAAGAAGAAGTCGGTGGACATAGCCCCACACTGGGGTGAACCACGTATATCATGTGTCTTGATGTGCTTTGTGCGATGTGGATTATGTTGTTGATTTTCTTAGTGTTGTTGTTATGTATGATGAATGCATCTAATGTAGTTTCTTAGTTCTTAATGGTATTAAATATAAATGAATGCTAGATCTGAACTAATGTTATGTGCTAAGTGATTGAAAGTGCTTGATCTTGATTGTTACTATGTTGATCTGTAATAAGGTTTTAATATGTGATGTGACTGATACTCATGAACTAATGCATATTGTTGGCTAAGTGATTTGCAAAGTGTTGTAATCATAGATATGTGTCCCAGCTCGATTGTAGACACCTGAGTCCTGCAACCCCCCTGCTTCTACCTCGGGTGAGACTTCATCTTCTTCCAGGTGTTTCTGAAAGGGCTGGTAGTTCGGGTTTTGTTGGTTCATTGTTTAAGCATTGAACCCTGGGTATTCCCCTATGCCAACAGTCTCATCGTGTTGATTTCGTCCATATAATGTTTTCCTCAAACGTACACCGTATGCGAAAGTTATCGCGTTCTGATCAAATTCCCAAACAGGAAAAAAGTCAGCAGTCAAAGTCAACGCTAACATCAACAGTACAATAGGTGACGTCATACTAATGTGGCATCACCAAGAGGTGACACGAGTCACTCAAATTTAGAATGTTTGGGTTGAGTTGGCACCTGTACGGATTTGACATGTGGCAGTTCGTGCATGACTTGGCCCAATGGAAGGTTGACATGTGGCAGTACAGATGACAGTTGGGTTGTAGGGATGCTAACATGGTAGGATTATTGTGCAGTACAGACGTGACATTGCACGACACATGGTTGTATGAAAGGTGACATGGCAGGTGACTGGGATCTACAGAAGCTAATGTGGCAGCTGACTGGGTTGTACGGTGGTGACGTGGCATGCTGACTCGACGTTGACTATGTTGGTGACTATTTGGTATGGTATAATCACAAGGTGACATGTGGCCTAATCATAGGGTGCCACGTGGCACCCCATATTTTGTCAATATCAGTTAATTCAAAAATTTTGTTACTCTGCGGTAATCGAACACCAGACCTCCACCTGCACCGAGTCTCCGCAACCACCGTTAGACCAGTCGAGCTACTAGTTGGTTCTTAATCCATATGTGAAAGTATTTGGTTTTATTGGGAGTGTTAGCACCAGGCCAAAGTGGAAAGAAGAACGATTGTGGGAAACAAATCATGCACAAACGGAAGTAACAGCTAGAGAAAGAACAACACACGCGCATGGAAGAAAGCGTGCACAAGGAAAATGATAGCTGAAGGAAGAACAACATGCGTGCATGGGAGGAAGAACTAATGTCGGTAGGGTTAGGGTTTTGGTCATTTTCGGTAAGAAGGTGGAAGAGTCTAAAATGTATAAATATAGATACACAGGTATCATATAGAGGTTGGTTGATTGGGTTCGATATACTAGGTTGGCGTTTTTACAGTAAGTTTATTGTTTTGTAAGGGTTTGGGTTCTTATAACATTCCATTAGAGTAATACATGAATGGAGGCATTATGTAATATTGTTATGTACCAGTTTTTTAAGATGTTGAGCTAGAATGAAGGAGAGAAGGTAGATATGAGGATTAGTTCGTAGGTTGTAGATCCTAGTGCGATCTAGTTCGCCTCATATAGATCTTACCCATAAGAGGGGAATTGTAAGCGTGCAGCGCTGAAAATGTAGAACTACTATAATAAAAGAGCCAAGAGACAAATATTTGTGGATTTATCCCAAGAGGGGGTGAACCATGGTAATATCTATGTAATGTGATGAATGTATGCATCTCTTTACTTCCTTTCAACAGTTTATTGTTATTCTTAATAAATGATTTAATATACTATTATGGAACACAGATATGCTACTCGGGAAGTAAACTATGTAATGGAAATGTGTACCCATGAGGAATAGGTAGATTACCTTCACAGTTCGTAGTGCATGGCTCTGGTTAACAAACCCCTATCTCATACTGAATCCTAGGTTGTAAACGCCTGAGTCTTACAACCACCCATTTAAAGCTATCTCGGGTGAGACCGCACAGTGCATTCTGTGTACTGTGTTTCCTTCTGGTTTACCAGGAGGGCTGATAGTTTTATAGGATTTGTTGGTACCCTGAAAGATATGAACCTTGGGTCAACAACTCAGGTAGTAGAAGAGAGAAGTTAACACCAAAAAATGGTTTTGTTTTCGTGTTAAGAGGAATAGGAGAGGACTGAGTAGGCGAGATATAGTGAATGAGAAAAGAATGAGCAAAACAAAAGAACAATGAGCCATTAGAAGGGAATGTTGAGACCTTGGAACCCCATGAATGCAGAAATTGAAGGTTGGTTGAGAAACAAAGAACTAGAGTTTGCACAGAAAGACAATAGAAACCCTAGCATTACACCACGTAAATATCTAGATAAATATGTATTTACTGATTTACACGAAGTATTTTTCTGTGATTTTCCGCATCTACTACAGGAGTGGATACTAAGGTTGAAATATAACCATGCAATGAACTGGATATGACAGCTAGATTGGACCCAAGTACAGGTTGAGTAGTTACAGCAGGTGAATAAAAAATTCACCCGCACAATTGACTTTTGGCTTGACACTATTGTGGCAGGCTTCATCACAGAGTTTGCAGTTGACACAGTGAATTCATACAGTGAAGTAGAGCAAGAATTTCTACATGGACCTCGAGGAAGGTACATTTGATCACTGTATACTTCTATTAAAATATTTCTATATAGAAAAGGTGTAATGACAATGGAATCACATAGCTAGACTTCCCTGCGTGCATGGGGGAAGGGGGGGAGCACTGACAGAGGGAGGATAAATGGAAGAAGGTGAGGATAAAGGCGAGAAGGAGGAGGAACCCTTGGACCCAATCTTGATGGATGATGACCAGCTTAAGTGGATCTTGGTGTCATCAGGAATGACGCGTAGCAGAGTACCCTACCAATATAAGGTGAATACCAAGAAGAAAGCCATATCCGCGAGGGAGGGCTTGGCGAGTGATGAGGAATAGGTAGAGGATCTCCGGGATGTGGAGTAGATTGAGGAAATCCTGCATGCAACTTATGAGAGGAAAACAAGAAGCCCAAGAACAAGAGGAGAAGGAAACCATCCTATCCATATTAAAGTCAGTGTGGAACCCATAAACCCATGTGCGACTAATACACCAAAGAGAATACCATCGTTTAGACAACCGAAGTTCGTAGGAAGTCCGACAGCAAGAAGTACATCTACCTTAGGAGCAACAACTAGAGGAGCCAGTTCAGGGAGTACTATTAAAGTATCTACACTGTGCGACAGAGGTAGTAATTCAGTATTTGGAATGGCAGGACACAATCCCACTATCAGATTTCCATAGTTTAGAGGAGAAGCAACAAAATGACCTGAGAAGCATTTGTTTATTTATGAAAAGATATGGGAAGCAAAGAATATCATGGATGAAGATACCAAAGTTGTGTAGCTAGCGATCATGCTAAGAGACCACGCACTAGACTGGTACATGAGTCTAGACATAAACAATGTCCCTGGGATGACGAGGACACTGGAAGACATTCAGAAGATACTGATTAATGAGTTACAGAAGCCAAGATCAGAGAATCAGTACATGAATGTGATGATTGAGATAAGAAAGAAACTAGGAGAGTCTGTATGGGATATTGATCAGAGATTCAAGCAACTGATGGGAAAACTAAAATACCTTATGACCAAAATGTAGCACCGGCACATGTTTGTCAACTCACTACTCCCACATCTAAAATATCCCTTACGACAGAAGAAGTTTTAGACATAGGCAGAGGCTTTGCGGGAAGCCTTGCAACTGGAAGAGAACCAGTACCAGTAGATGGACCCATCTATTGAGTAATTGAAGGAGGATTTGAATAATTTAACATTTCAGCTAAACCAGAATAAGGACAAGGACAAACGAGAAGTCGTTTGGTGCACCACATGTAGAATGGAAGGACACCACAAGAACAAATGCCCAAGATTCACATAGTATATGGAAACAAGTATGCCAAACCTATTACCACAGGGAGGATTATGGTGTGAAATATGCAAAAAAATGGGTCACGACCCTTATGATTGCACGATGATGCAGAAATACCGGACAGTTCCAAAGAATTCATATTGCACCTTTTGTAAGTCAGTGGGCCATGAAGACAAATATTGAAGAACTATGGAGCTGATGCAGGAAAGAACATCAGATGCATATAGAGTACAGGCCAAAATGATTATTGGGCAAGAATCACCCCAGTTCTATCAATCCCCAACCCCATACAACATTGCACAACAACAATATAATATTACACAACAACCCTACAATAACGTGCAGACGCAGTACAATCCGGCACAACCCCAATACAATACCGCGCATTATAATCAGGCACCATAGTATAATATGCCGAGAGGTGATCGCGTAGGCTACAGAGGAGCAGGACGAGCCAGAGGAGGTTTCAGACATGGTAGAGGACCAGTCACATGTCACAATTGTCAGTAACCAGGACATTATGCATGAGAATGTCCACTGCCGCCAGCGACTTGTATGTATTGTCGTGCATCAGACCATGATATAGAGGAATATATGACACTACTAGTAAATATTCAGGAAAAGAGGAACCATAATAATCAGAATGTTCAGTGGATTTCAGCTAAATCAAGGGATGACAGATGAAACATCAACATAGTCACTCGTGGAGGAACCAAAATAGGAAATAACATAGTTCGACAGGAACCAACACTGAACTAATGGATAAAGAAGAACACTTACCCCAAGAAGTAGTTCAATGCGCCTAAAGAAAAAGAGACTTTTAGGGAAGCCAGATAATAATTTCATAAGGAGGACACAGTGTTGACTTCGACTATGAAACCAATCAAGGAAGTCTCAGAATATGAGATGCCACCATCGTTGGATCATACCAACGGAATGCAACCCAAGGGACAAGTAAGTACAATCAAAGGTTTTTTTCAATCATGCATAAAACTATTAAGTGATCCTTCATCTGTTAAAATATTGCAAAACATACTAGAGAAATGTAGCAACGAGACGAAAGAAAATCTAGAACCAAAAATCGTCAATCACCTACACACCTGAAGAAGAAAAAGTAGGGAATTTAGACTGAATGCTAACATTGGCGATTTCAATGTGGGAGACAGTATACTAGACCTAGGATCTGAAGTGAATGTGCTACCCAAGAATACCTGACAATGCATGGGAGAGCCAACATTGGGATACTCAAATGTCCAATTAAAACTAGAAAACTAGCATAGAGTCCTACCAATAGGTATACTGAAAGGAGTAACAATAGATCTTGATGGAGTGCACACTAAAGAAGGCTTTGAAGTAATTGAAATAGTAGATGACATAACACCATACTCAACACTACTTGGTCTGGATTGGGCGTTTGACAACCAGGCCATAATTAACTTGAAAACAAGGAAAATGACATTTGAATCTGGAGACTACAGATTCATAGCACCACTACAGAAGGGGAGAGGTTCATAGAACCCTCTTGCTTGGACTTAGAAGAGATCGACCAATTGTACAGAACAACTACACATGATGAGAATTACATAAACCCAACTACAGACAGGGTACTCAGTTGGTGGTGCATTACTTCATGCGCAAAAGGCTCAGACACTGGGTTAGAGAATTGGCAGCAGGGACTACATGAAGTCTCCATGAGAAGATGTGCAAGAATAGACCGTGCAATAAGGTGGATAGGCGTAGAAATAAAAGAACCACATAGTTTCCACAGACTAAATGATTTGGAAACATTCTTGACACAATATGAAGACAAAGTATTTGAGAACCAAAGACTACTAGCACTGGATTTAGCACTCAAGTCCACACCCACAAGATGGTGAGGCGCACACAAGGAGACCATCACAAACTGGTATTTATGTAAGCACTTACTGCGCATAAGGTTCGACATAGAAGAAGCATACAACAAACAACATAAATACAAGGGACTAGGAACAACCACATAACACTTGGCGAAGTGCAAGGCATTGTGGAAGATAACACCACCAGAGGAATGGCCTCATCACTTCATCATACTTTACAGGTCATACCAGCAAACTGGTATACACATCAGGAATTGTGCAAAGGAACTACAACATGGAAGACATTACAACAAAACTTTATAGTCACTTTCTCATTTGGGCATGAGAACCTCAACATAGACGTAGCCCTGAAACGAATCAGAGGAATCATATTCATTGAAGAACCGAAAATAGAACTTATTATAGAAGAGCAACAATGGAATAAGAAGACAGTCAAGGAACTACTTTCATGTTAACATGTACAGGAGGAAGCACCGGAAGAAGATGACCCACGCGATATCCAGATCGAAGAAGGCAAAGGAAAAATATATGTGGAAGGACCACCCATAGAATCATAATTCATTTATGCACCAATAAAGATCAAGAAGGTTAACATTGGAACAACGGAGCAACCCAAAATGGCCAGCATTGGAGATTAGTGAGATGAGCAGATAGTAGAAAGCATCATAGAATTGTTGTGTGAATATAGTGACCTTTTTCCCACAACATTCACGGAGATGAAGCGTATAGCTAAAGAATTAGGAGAAATGAAGATACCACTCAAATCCGACGCGACCTATCAAAAAACGATCCTACAGACTAAATCCCATATATAAATAGAAAGTTAAAGATGATATCGATAGGATGCTCGAAGTCGACATCATCGAACCAGTAGAGGAATCATAATGGATAAGCCTGATGGTAGTACAGGACAAGAAACAAGGATGAGAGACTAGGATATGCATCGACTTGAGGAAGTTGAATGATGCATGCCTACACGATCCATTCCCTACTCCGTTCATGGATGAAGTATTAGAGAATTTTGGGGGACACGAGTCTTACTCATTCACTGATGGATTCTTAGGCTACCATCACATTAAGAGAGCACAAGACCATAGACACAAGACCATGTTTGTGACGGAATGGGGATCTTATCAATACACAGTCATGTCGTTTGGACTGAAGAATGCACCCACCATATTCTCTAGAGTGGTCATCGAAGCATTTAAGGAATTCATCCATCAGTGTCTGGAAGTATACCTCGATGATGGGAGGTTTACAGTCTATTGAAACACCATGTGGAAGTGCTACGAATAATGTTGGAACAATGCAGATAGTTCCATATATCACTGAATATCAATAAATTAATATTTGGAACACCATTTGGGATACTATTGGGCCACATAGTATGCAAACAAGGCTTACTTGTGGATCCAACAAAGATCGCAGTCATTGTGAACTTACCAGCACCAAAAATAGTCCGCCAGTTAAGAGAAACATTAGGACACACCAGATACTACAGGAAATTCATCAAAGGATGTGTGCAGATCACAACACCAATGGAAAAGCTGTTAAGGAAGGATATTAAATACCAATAGAATGACGAGTGTCAACATGGTTTGGATACTCTGAAGGAAAATATGGTTACTGCACCAATATTAGTATTTCCAGACTGGGAAAAGACATTCCATGTGCATGTAGATGCATCAACGATATCCCTGGGAGCTATCTTAGCCTAGCCAGGAGCAAGATACTTGGATCACCCGATAGCGTTCACAAGAAGAAAATTATCAAACTCATATCAAAATTATAACATGACAGAAAGAGAAGCCCTAGCCATGGTTTATGCACTGTAGAAGTTCATACATTACCTGTTGGGAAAACATTTTAAGATGTTTATAGATCAGTCAGCCCTGAAATACCTAGTTAACAAGCCAGTGTTGGGGAGAAGAATATGTCAATGGTTATTGTTATTTCAATAATTTGACTTCAAAGTAATAGTCAAACTAGGAAAATGGAATGCAGGACCTGACCACCTATTAAGGGTCACAAATGGAGAAGAACCTACGAACTTAGAAGACAGTTTTTTGGATGCATAGTTATTCTCAGTACAGATTGCTGACGAATAATTCACAGATATCATTCAGTACTTTACCATATGTACCGTTCCACAAGAATATACCATCGCGCAAAAGAAGAACTTGGTAGTCTACGCAGGCGACTATCAACTAATTGTAGGACATCTATACAAGATGAGAGCTGATAGCATCTTACGAAGGTACGTATTAGAGCACGAATGACCAAGAATTTTAGTAGAATCCCATAAGGGAATAGCAGGAGGGAATTATGCAGGAAAATCTACCACGCAGAAGGTACTACGCGCAAGATTATGGTGGCCAATGATTCACAGGGACTCGAAAGATTACTGTTAGATATGCGATGTCTGTCAAAGGGTAGGAAAAACCAACAGAAGGGATGATATGCCACTACAACCACAAGTAACATAAGACATTTGACTAATGGGAAATAGACTTTGTGGGACCAATTATCCCACCAGCCAAACGAATAGGGGCAAGATACATCATCACTGCGACAAAATACCTAACAAGATGGGCGAAATCTACACCAGGAAAAGACTACAACACAGAGATAGCAACAAACTTATTATTTGAACAAGTAATCACCATATTCAGGTGCCCAAGAGTTTTTATGAGCGACCAAGTCACACACTTCATAAACATCACCATTCACGCAATGCCCAAAGAGTTTAAAGACCATCATCAAAAAAGCACACCATATCATCCACAGGAAAATGGCACAGTAGAAGCCTTCAACAAAATTCTCAAGAACGCACTAACAAATATCTATAACGTCAATAGAGATGACTGGGACCTCAAAGTACCAGTAGTATTATGGTCATATAGGATGACATGCAAAAATTTGACATGGCACACACTATTAAAACTAGTCTATGGCCAAAAAGTAGTAGTGCCATTAGAGTTTTTAGTACATAGCTTACGTGCAACAACTATCACACAAATGACAGAACGAGGCACAATATAGGAAATACTGAATCAACTATTGTCAATGGAGGAAGACCAAATCCTGGTAGGATTCCATAAACAAGTGTAGAAAGCCAGAGACAAAGCTTGGAACGATCAACACATCAAGAAGAAGACATTCAAGGAAGGAGATCTAGTATTTCTCTATGACAACAAATCGTTTCAGCACCCAGGAAAGCTGAGAATGCATTGGTTAGAACCATACGAGGTAAAATCTATAATAGATGGAGGATTTGTACAGTTAAGAGATTTAGAAGGCACAGAAGTTATAGGAATGATCAACGAGAGTCGACTGAAGCTTTAAAAGGACAATCGACCACCCACCGTGCAGTAAAAAAAAAAAAAAAAATTGACAAGAACGAAGCATGCCAGAGATAGAAAAGCCACATGACGTTTGAAACATGAATGTAGAAAAGGAAAGGACAATGGTTACATACCAAAGAAAAATGAGCAGGTAACAGAAAGTTGGCAAAAGCAGTATGACAGGACAACACTAAGAGAAATTAAAGCACGGCAAGGACTGATGGAATATCACATTAAACATGCCAATTGGAAATAAAAAAGTAAGTGTAATGGCAAGTACAAAATTTCCACATATGCATTGAACCCACAATTATGGTGCATTAATTGCATCATGGAGGAAGAATCCTCGACAAGCTTCATGAAAAGCCCATACAATACGCGAGCACAGGAGCGACTGGTCTATTCACTAAAGGAGAACAGGGAGAGAGCAATAGCAACTAGAATGAACAGAGCGAGACCAAAGAGCTCACCAAAATAATTTGAACACAGAAAATGTTCGACAGTCACCACTATGGCACCACAGAAGCCCGTAGAACCAGGCCAGACAGCCAGATCGACCATGGTTAAAACTAGGTCACAAGGAGAGTTGGAAGAAAATGAGCAGTGGCAGCCGAAGATCATCAATATCGACGAAATCCCATACCCATAGATGATACTGATGAACTCTACACCGATACTAGAATAGATTCAGTAGCCACAAGCAGAGGCCATGAAAGAGGATATGCCAGCAGTGGCGTAGGAGCCTTAGAACTAGGAAGCAGAAACCCAATGGGAAGTGCAACCAGAAAGCACTGAAGTAGCCATGGAATTTAATGAAACGACAGAGAATCTGGGAGCAACAGTGAAACTAGATAAGTCACAGGCACCCAGCCTCAGTCAACCAATAGAGGAGACCATTGGAACTACCTCGGCTTGAACAGAGTGGCTTATGGGGGATCAACTGGGAGTTGCTAGAAATTCTAACTAGCCACCACAACATGAAGACAAAGTTCAGATATCGAGCTCACCATGCAAGAAACCTATAGTAGAAATTTTTCTACCATGCATACCATATGGAGTACAGGTAGAACCGCAACCACTGGGTCACATTGGGAAGCTCAAGTATTCTGACCATGACGTATCTGACGAAACCAAGTACCCAGAACTTGCGCGGAGGGTTTTTATGCAGACCATAAATGTAAACCAACTTGGTGAAACAATCATCCAACCACACCAGTGGGCAGTTGGGATGGAAAGAAAAAGAATCTTAGGTCTATTAAAGCTACCACACTTTGGCAGAGGCCAGTACGGGACAAGATGCGTCAATAAGTTGTTGGAAGTCATGCAGGGAGGGGATATATGGCTGGATAAACTCATTCCCATAACTGTTGAGCTCATCATGCAGATAACAGGACTACCCATTTAGGGTATGGATCCCGTGCTGATTCTGGACGATAAATCCAAGGAGAAAGAAAATGAAGAAGAAATATGGCAGTGCCAGGGGAACAAGAGGCATCATAATCAAATAGATCGACAATGCAACCACACAATTGGGTGCAAATATCTTATCCTGCAAATTAATAAGAAAATTCCGCAAAGACGAAGTACCAGCAAGAGTCATCGCAGTTGCAGCTCAGTGCGCAGAAGGCACCTTCATGAGTTGGGTGTTGTTATCCCCGTTTTCTAGGGATAACTAGGAGATCATGTCTTGAGGCCCACAAGTCCTAGACATGGAGTACCGAGAGAAGGATTGACTTGAGCATGGCCCTGGAGGGCCCATCCTTCTTCTTCTTCACCAGACTTGTCCTGTCAGCAGCAACAACTTCCATCACCATCGGCTTGGATTTGCATCAGAGAGGACTCTTGCTCCATGAGGTAATTGGTCCAAGGTATCATGGTATGTGTCATGTTTGATCATTATAAATTTCTTATATATGCATCAGGTTCCCTACATTTCTGATAACTGCTTGGATCTTACACTAGTCCACTTGACCATTGTTGGGGGGATTAATGGGGTGCCCTAGCAAGCTTGTATTTGTGGGTTTTGGTTAGCCACCAGGGGGGATTTGTAGAGCCATCGTCCACTCCCACCATTCTGTCACTTTACATCTTATCTCCCATACATCCATCCCATTCCCCTAGTCCGGCCATTAGGATGACCTTTGAGGGTTACACTTTGTCTTGTGGGAAGAAGGGGCTAAAGGCCCAGGGGGTAAAAGCAGTTGGTAAAAGATAAAATCCATAAGAAATGAAGACTAGAGATGCTTCGCCCGGGGATCCCCGAGAAGGTAGTAAAATGCCTCTCGATAAGAAACAAAAGGGACCCAAAGAAAATAACAAAAAACAATACCTAGCCAAGAGGATGGGAGGTCTCATCACGAGCCGGCCCATTATGTTCATAGGTATCTAGTAGTATGACATTGCCATTATCTGGTCACCATGCCAAGGCAATGACCTCTGGTTGCATGGCCAAGGGAAAGGGGGTCTCATCACGAGCCAGCCTTATCATTTCTGTGAAAATACCAGTGGCTAACACTGTCATCTCTAGTCACCACGCCAAGGCAGTGTCCTCTGGTCAGACCTTGAAGTAAAAAGAAAGAAAAGAAATAAATAAAGAATAAAGGCAATAAAGGGGCTTGGAAAAAGTGCATCCATGATGGCTACAACTCACCTCCTACAAAGGCACCCATGGACAAAACCTACCCTTGGTCTTACTATGACTGGACATCCCTAAATCATATCACTTCATGTAGATGGTTTGAATGATCTTCTGTGGAAACTTTCCTTCTCTTATGGATACTTGCCCAATAGGTTGTTCTGTCCATTCCTTTGACTTTGTATAGTAGATCAGTGTAATGTCTTTGAGCTCTTAGATGATATGCTGGGGATTTTATGCATGTATTTGATAAATTTAATGATGAAATATGATTGACATTGCTATGATCCCGAGGAATGATGAGCCCATGGAGGGCGTAGTTTTTGATGTGCAGGACCATACCTAATGGACAGGTACCGGTGGACCAGTACACATGGGGATATGATTAGCTCGGACCTCCATGGGGCTGAAGAGCCCATCCGATGGTTGTTGGATGGCAGAGACAGGACAACGTTGCGATGAGCCATTGCACAAGAAGAAAGAAGGACATTCCACCTAGGACACTATGGCAGAGCCTGGCCTAGGAGGAATCACCCACTGCAGATGGAACGTTTTCCTTTGATGGACAGGATGTCACCTGAGAGAGCTGGATGTTGTCTGGAGTGTGTGGCAGGGTGCTGAGTTCATTTGGCATGTGTGGCAGCTTGGAGGAGCCCTAGAAGGGCCAACGTTTGGTTTTCTGGATGCTGTGTTTGCCCAAAAAGGGCCAACGTCTCCCTCAAAAGGGCTTGACGTCCCTCTTTTAGCTCATTTTATGACATTTTTCTGGCAATTAATGTAAAAATAGTGTAAATCTTATTTTCAGCCTTGTCAGTTGTTTTAATGACCTAAAATTTAATTCAAAGGTCATAGATTGGTATAAATAGAGGACGTTTTGCCTCATTTTAAATATAAAATAACTCACTCTCTTGTGAGAGATCTACTTTTAGTCTTTTGTCTTGGTATTTTGCTCTTGGAAGTGAGGCACAACTCTTGTGGAGGATTCTTCTTGGCATTTTTATGGTGTTTCTCTCATTGGAAGGTTTACAACTAGGGTTT
>ML780814.1:128259-168125 GCA_009831015.1 Picea engelmannii
TTTTAGTCTTTTGTCTTGGTATTTTGCTCTTGGAAGTGAGGCACAACTCTTGTGGAGGATTCTTCTTGGCATTTTTATGGTGTTTCTCTCATTGGAAGGTTTACAACTAGGGTTTGATGAGAATTCTTCATGATTTGTAAGTGAATTTTTCATGCAAAACTTCTTAAATGAATTTTTGTAGGTTTAATCTCTTACATTTGCTATTATATTTCTATTATATTCCTTAATCTTGAAACCCTAGGTAGTAAGCACATAAGTAGGTCCTTGCTATATGTCCCCATGCTTGAGAAACTTGTTTTAGCCATTGATTAAGGAAGATATAGCCTAGTCGTTGCTACACTAATCATCCTTTTTCCAAGTTAGCATTTAAGTATAGGTTGAATAAAGGTGATGTCCTAGGCCTAGTTGACTCTACACCTAGGGTTTTAATTTTTAGGGTTTGAAGAGCCTTGCTCCCGCAAAACTTTTCTCCCCTAAGACTTGTACTTTGAAGCTAGCCTTTTTGCCAAGAATGTTTAAATAAAGAGGAAGGAGCATGAGGCCTTGCTGAATGAGCCTCCTTCCCTTAGGGTTTTGATTCTAGGGCCCTGCCATTGAAGCACCATAGAACATAACTCTCTAGTCTTTAGATTTTGATCCTCCTAAGATCTTGCCCTTGCTTTTGACTCCATAATACCCTAAGGCACTTGTTTTTCTCTCCAACGTTGAGCTTATTCATCTTTTAAACTTTCAAACTTTGAAACCCTAACTAACCCTAGCATACTAACTAGGGCTGACGTCATACTAGACGCAACCAGCCTTTTAACCCTGCAATAAGTGATGATGTCATGCCTAGTTTGAGCTATTGTTGATAGGAAATACTGTTGGCTTGGTCATCCCATGATAGACATTGATGTATTGGTGGTTTTCATTGTCTAAATAACAAAACGTTGACCTTCTTTGTCTATTATATTTCTTATCATACTAACCCTAATAAAAGATGATGTCATCTTTAGGATATTGACGCGACACTCTATTATATATGAGCAATTGATGACATTTAATGCATTGATTTAATTCAAGGATTGATCATTTTCATTTGATGCTATATTATTCTGGTGTCTATTGACAAGTAACATTATATAATCATTGTCATTATTGCAATCATTGACTTCGTCAATAATTACTGTTGTATATGCTCATGTACATTAAATTTTGATAGTCATTGATTTATGAAGTATTAACCACTGATGCATGTACTATTTTCATTGTTGTCTTGTCTCGCAAGCAGGTGCCTTTTCTGTGGTTATTCTTTACTTGACTATCTTCTAGGCGGTAATCTGTGAAGGGGAAACTTGCCTTAATCCTTTGAGCCTTTTCCTTTCAAACCCCAGATTTCCAGGGACGTCTCCCTTGGGCTTAGCCACCCTAAATAGAAAGGACCTCCCCATTGTGGTGACATTGGGTGGGGTAGGTCCCTGTTACACCAGTTTGACCCTTATCCTTTAGCCTATGACCTAAACTACAAACTGAGCGATAACAGGCGCCATATCTATTGAATTTTTTTCAACTGAACTACAAGGATGCGTAGAACCTAGGCAAAAAATTCTATTAATCATGGCTGATCACCCTAATAACCTTCATGGGATGAAGGGAACCAGAGTATGTAGTTTTTTGCACTAGACCGCAACTAGGGGGAGCGAGATACCTATTACTGAGATATGGGCCACAGGCTAGGCATAAGAGGGATAATGGAATCATATTTGAAGAATACCTACGGGACATACAGGAAGCCATCAATCGATCATGGAGAATAACACCATAGGCTGTTGTGTGATATGCGGACATCACCAATTTTTGGGCCTCACGACAGACAATGTGGATACAACTAAGGCAGGATCCAGATAGACAGTGGCTATCAATGCGCTACTGCATCATAGAAGGTGATATAGAGATGGTCATCAGTGAATGGCATGTCAAATGGAGGATCCCAACCCTTACCCAAGAAGTACTGGAAACAACAACAGAAGGAGAGGCACTGCAGGCGGAAACACAGCTTCCGGAAGCCCCAGTGCCCAAGAAACCAAGGACGGGCCAAAACAAGCCAACTCGGGAAAATGAAGGGTAAAATAAGATAGGAACCCAGAAGGGGAAGAAAGCAACCAATGGACAACCGAAACAAGCTAAAGGAGCGTAGGAGACTGCCCCAAACCCCATCACACCGGAACTAGGGGGAACTAAGAGACCAGTTGTGCAGGCAACAGGCGTGCGTAAGAAATCAAAGGCACAATGATCATCCTCGGACTATACTATCATAGAGGACGATGGAGAAATGATCACCAGAATGGTCCAGGACTGTCTAGCAGAAGATTTCGATCATGCAACACATCACAAGGATAAACTACAAAAAGAGCTAGCAGAAATGGGACAACTCCTCAGGACATTCAAGGAAGCACGGATAGCAAGAAAAATAAGGGGCATAGCTCCATCACCAAATAGACCAAAGAAAAAGTGAAGGTAGAAGAATGAGACCTAGTCCACTCAATGCCACATGCACACGCAATGATCTACATCAAAGCTAGCATGTTGTGTATGGATGAAATCAGACAGACACCATTGAAGGACTTGGACCACATCCAATTGGTATTGACACAAATACCATCAAGGACACTACACAAATTAAAGGTTAGAATTGACCACGAGGTACAATCTCGTGCAGAGAAAAACTTAGTCGAGCTACAACAAGAAACAAAGAAGCGGGAAGCACTGGAAAAATTGAGTGAGTAGGGAAATTTTGAAACTCAGGAGGAGAAACAACACAGAAGAAAACTGTAATGAAGAGTGGGAGAAATATTTTAGAAACTTCCCAGCACTAGGAAAGGAAATGAACTCCCAGCCATAGAAAAGATCAACCAAATTGCACAGGCAATTGATCAGTATCAGAAGGAGATCAAGAAGCTCCGAGAACATATCACACCAACCACTCCACCAGTGGTGAAGGAGAAAAGGAGGCAGGAAGAAACAACACAACTACAAGAGATATAGAAACAGGTTATCATAGCAATGGAATTGTTCGATAAAGCAGCGTAACTTTGGACAAGGTTGGAGGAGAATCCGTAGGTCCAACGCTGTGACAAGGAAGAGGAGAGGATCAATACAGCGATCCAAGAACTCAAACACCGGAAGAAGACCATATCGATCCCAGAACGAATCAAAGGGATGGAGGAGATAAAGAAGATATAGGCAGAACTTATCACTACACAAACACAGAAACAAGAGTGTTAGGCTCAGATGTAGCCACTGCAGAAATGGGTAGTAGAAGTAATCACACATGCATAAGGAGCTAGAACACAGATAATATAGACACAGGAAGAATGTGCAGTATTAGTGAGAAATGAAGTGGTAGTTCAGGTAGTGGATACCATTAAGGAGAGGACCATGCAGACACTGACAAAAGAAATGGAGCTTCAGGAAACGTTCCAGATGATTACCAAGGAAATGGAGGCATCTCAGAAAGATTAGGTGAATCGGGACGTGTCACATGTCAGTTTTGTGGGCCTATTGGCACCATGCCGAAGTGGAAAGAAGGATGATAATGGGAAAGAAAGCGTGCAAAAATGGAAGTAACAACTAGAGAAAGAACAACACGCACACATGCAAGAAAGCGTGCACAAGGAAAGCGACAGCTGGAGGAAGAACAACATGCATGCATGGGAGGAAGACCTAACGTCGGTAGGGTTAGGGTTTTGGTAATTTTTTGTAAGAAGGTGGAAGAGCCCAAAATTCATAAATATAGATACGCAAGTATCATATAGAGGTTGGTTGATTGGGTTTGATATACTAGGTTGGCATTTTTACAGTAAGTTTACTGTTTTGTAAGGGTTCGGGTTCTTATAACATTCCATTAGAGTAATACATGAATGGAGGCATTATGAAATACTGTTTTGTACCATTTTTGTAAGTTGTTGAGCTAGAACGAAGGAGAGAAGGTAGATCTAAGGATGAGTTCGTAGGCTGTAGAGCCTGGTGCGATCTAGTTTGCCTCATATAGATATTACCCATAAGAGGGTAATTGTAAGCGCACGACGCTATAAATGTAGAACTACCATAATAAAAGAGACAAGAGAGAAATATTTGTGGACGTAGCCCAGGAGGGGGTGAACCACAGTAATATCTCTATAATTTGATGAATGTATACATCTCTTTACTTTCTTTCAATAGTTTTTTGTTATGCTTAATAAATGAATTAATATACTATTATGGAACACGGATATGTTGCTCAGGAAGTAAAATCTGTAATGGAAATGTGTACTCGTGAGGAATAGGTAGATTACCTTCATAGTTCATAGTGAATGGATCTTATTAACAAACCCCTATCTCATACTCAATCCTAGGCTGTAAGCACTTGAGTCTTACAACCACCCATTTAAAGCTATCTCAAGTGAGACTACGTAATGCATTCTGTGTACTGTGTTTCCTTCTGGTTTACTATGAGGGCCGATATTTTTAGAGGCTTCACAAGGCATACCATCAAACTGGTATACAGATCAGGAATTGGGCAAAGGAACTACAAAATGGACGACATTAAAACAAAAATTTATAGTCACTTTCTCATTCGGGCATGAGAACCCCAACATACACACAACCCTGAAACAGATAAGAGGAATCATATTCATTGAAGAACCAAAAATAGAACTTATTACATAAGAGAAGCAAGGGAATAAGAAGAAATTAAAGGAACTATTGTCATGTTACCATGTACAGGAGGAAGCACCAAAAGAATATGACCTGCGTAATATCCATATCGAAGAATTCGAAGGTGAAAAAGATGTGGAAGGACTACCCATAGAATCAGAAGTCATTTCTGTGCCAATAAAGATCAAGAAGGTTAACATCAGAACAATGAAGCATCCCAAAATGGCCAGCATTAGAGATTACTGGGATGAGCAGACAATAGAAAACATCGCATAATTGTTGTGTGAATATAGCGACCTTTTTCCTACAACATTCACAGAGATGAAGGGTATAGATGGAGAATTAGGAGAAATGAAGATACCACTCAAATCTGATGTGAGACCTATCAAACAACGATCCTACAAATTGAATACCATATATAAACAAAAATTTAAATATGAGATCGAAAAGATGCTCGAAGCCGACATCATCTCACCAGTTGAGGAATAAGAATGGATAAGCCTGATGGTAGTATAGAACAAGAAACAAGGATGAGAGATTAGGATATGCGTTGACTTGACGAAGTTGAACGATGCATGCCTACATGACCCATTCCCTACATCGTTCATGGATGAAGTGTTAGAGAATGTGGGGGGACACGAATCTTACTCATTCACTAATGGATTCTCAGGCTACCATCACATTAAGATAGCATAGGAGCATAGACACAAGACCACGTTTGCGACGGAATGGGGATCTTATCATTACACAATCATGTCATTTGGAATGAAGAATGCACCCACCATATTCTCCAGAGTGGTCATCACAGGATTTAAGGAATTCATCCATTAGTTTCTCAAAGTATACCTAGATGATTGGACAATTTACAGTCTATTGAAACACCATGTGGAAGTGCTACGACTAATGTTTTTAATGATGAAAATAGTGCCAGATGTCACTGAATATCAAGAAATGCATATTTGGAACACCGTTTGGGATACTATTGGGCCACATAGTATGCAAACAAGTCTTACTGGTGGATCCGACAAAGATCTCAGTCATTGTGAACTTACCAACACCAAAAATAGTCTACCAGTTAAGAGCAACGTTAGGACACACCAGAGACTACAGGAAATTCATCAAAGGATATGCTTAGATCATAGCACCAATGGAAAAGATGTTAAGGAAGGATAATAAATACCAATGGAATGATGAGTGCCAACATGGTTTGGATACTCTGAAGGAAAATATAGTTACTGCACCAATATTATTATTTCCAGATTGGGAAAAGACATTCCATGTGCATGTAGATGCATCAACAATAGTGTTGGGAGCTATCTTAGCACAACCACAAGTAGGAGAAGTGGATCACTTGATAGCATTCACAAGTAGAAAATTATCAGATTCATAACAAAATTATAACACGATAGAAAGAGAAGGCCTAGTCATGGTTTATGCACTGCAGAAGTTCAGACATTACCTATTGGGAAAACATTTTAAGATGTTTACAGATCAGTCAGCGATGAAATACCTAGTCAACAAGCCAGTGTTGGGGGGGATAATATGTCGATGGTTATTATAATTTCAAGAATTTGACTTCGAAGTAATAGTCAAACCAGGAAAACTAAATGCAGGACCTGACCACCTGTCAAGGGTCACAAATGGAGAAGAACCTACGAATTTAGAAGACAATTTTTTGGATGCATAGTTATTCTCAATACATATTGCTGACGAATACTTTGTAGATATCATTCAGTATTTGACCACATGTACCACGCCACAATAATACACCACCGCGTAAAATAAGAAATTGGTAGTCCACACAACCGACTATAAACTGATCGCAGGACATCTATACAAGATAGGAGCTGATAACATCTTACAAAGGTACGTATTAGAGAATGAACAAGCAATAATTTTAGTAGAATCCCATGAGGGAATAATAGGAGGGAATTATGCAGGAAAAGCTACCGCACAGAAGGTACTACGTGCAGGATTATTGTGGCCAACGATTCACAAGGACTCGAAATAGTACTGTCAGAGATGCGATGTCTATCAAAGGGTAAGAAAACCCAACATAAGGGACGAGATGCCACTATGACAAAAAGTAACATTAAAACCATTTGAAAAATGGGCAATAGACTTTGTGGGACCAACTATCCCACCAACCAAAAGATTAGGGGAAAGATACATCATCACCACAACGAAATACCTAACAAGATGGGCAGAAGCCACACCAGTAAAAGACTGCAATGCAAAGATAGCTGCACACTTCTTATTTGAAAAAGTAATCACCATATTTAGGTGCCCAAGAGTTTTGATGAGCAACCAAGGCACACAATTCATAAACATCACCATTCACGTGATGCTTGAAGAGTTTGAAGTCCATCATCAGAAGAGCACACCATATCATCCATAGGAAAACGATACAGTAGAAGCCTTCAACAAAATTATCGAGAACGCACTAACAAAGATCTGTAACATCAACAGAGACGACTGGGACCTCAAAGTACCAAAAGTATTATGGGCATATAGGAAGACATGCAAAAAGTTGGCAGGGCACACACCATTAAACCTAGTCTATGGCCAAGAAGTAGTAGTGCCATTAGAATTTTTAGTACCTAGCTTACGCGCAACAACTATAACACAAATGACAGAATGAGGCACAATAAGGGAAAGAATGAATCAACTATTGTCAATGGAGGAAGAATAAATCTTGGCAGGATTCCATCAACAAGTGCAGAAATACAGATACAAAGCTTGGCACGATCGACACATCAAGAAGAAGACATTCAAGGAAGGAGATCTAGTATTGCTCTATGACAACAAATCATTTCAGCACCCAGGAAAGCTGAGAATGCATTGGTTAGGACCATATGAGCTAAAATATGTAACAGACGGAGGAGTTGTACAGTTAATAGATTTAGCAGGCACAGACCTCAAAGGAATGATCAATGGGAGCTGACTGAAGTTGTACAAGGACAATTGACCACCCACTGCATAGTAAACAAAAAAACAAAAAAAATTGAAAAGCATGAAGCACGCCAGAGATAGAAAATCCACATGATGTTTGAAACATGAATGCAACAAAATAAAGGACAATGATTACATACCAAATAAAAATGAATGGGAAATGGAAATTCGGCAAAAGCAGTATGACAGGACAACACTAAGAGAAATTAAAGCACGGCAAGGACTGATGGAACATCACATTAAACATGCCAACTGGAAGTGGAAAAGTAAGTGTAATGGCAAGTAAAAAAATGTCGCAGATGCATTGAACCCACAGTTATGGTGCATTAATTGCATCATGGAGGAAGCATCCTCGACAAGCTTCATGACAAGTCCATACAATACGCGAGCATGGGAGCGACTGGTCTATTCACAAAAGGAGAACAAGGAGAGATAAATAGCATCCAGAACGAACAGAGAAAGAACACAGATCTCACCAAAGTCATTCGAACCTAGAAAATGTTCGAAAGTCACCACTATGGCACCACCGAAGCCCGCAGAACTAGGCCAGATAGCCAGACCGACCAGGGTTCAAACTAGGTCACAAGGACCGCTGGAAGAAAATGAGCAGCAATAGCCGGAGATCGTCGATATCCCATCCCTAGATACGATATCGATGAAATCTACACCGATACTCTAAGAGATTCAACACCCACAAGAAGAGGCCATGAAAGAGGATACGCCAACAACGGTGCAGGAGCCTCAGAATGAGGAAGTGGAAACCCAACGGGAAGTGCAACCAAAAATCACTAAAACAGCCGTGGAAGTTAACGGAACGACACAAAATCTAGGAGCAATAGTGCATTCAAACAAGTCACATGTACCCAACCTAGGTCAACCAACAAAGGACACCGTTGGAACTACCTTGGATTGGCCAGAGTGGCTTACGGGGGAGAAATCGAGAGTTGTTATAACTTCTAACCAGCCACCACAATAGGAAGACAAAGTTCAGACACTGAGCTCGCCTCGCAAGAAACCTGCAGTAGAAATTGTGCTACCACACATACCATATGGAGTACAGGTAGAACTGCAGCCACTAGGTCATGTCAGGAAGCTCAAGTATTCCTACCATGACGTATCAGATGAAACCAAGTACCCAGAACTTGTGTCGAGGGTTTTTATGCAGACCATAACCGTGAAAAAACTTGGTGAAACAATTAGCCAGCCACACCAGTGGGAAGTTGGGATGGAAAGAACAAGAATCTTATGCTTGTTGAAGATACGACACTTTGACAGAGGCTAGTACGAGACAACATGTGTCAGGAATTTGTTAGCAGTCACGCACGAAGAGGATATATGGCTAGATAAACCCGTTCCCATAAATGTTGATCTCATCACGTATATAACAGGACTACCCATTCAGGGTATGGATCCCATGCTAATTCTGTACGATAAATCCAAGGAGAAAGCATTGGCAGAGGAAATGCAGAATAAATATGGCACCACTAGGGGAACAAGAGGCATCATAATCAAACGGATCAACAATGCAGCCACACAATTGGGCACAAATATCTTAGCCTGTGAATTACTAAGAAAATTATGCAAAGAAGAAGTACCAGCAAGAGTCATCGCAGTTGTAACTCAGTGCAGAGAAGGAAGCTTCATGAGCTGGGTGCCATATCTATTGAATTTGTTTCAAGTGGACTACAAGGATGCGTAGGACCTAGGCACATAATTCCATTACTCATGGCTGATCACCCTAATAGCTTTCATAGGATGGTGGGAACCAGAGTATGTATTTTTGTGCACTAGACCACAACCAACGGGAGCGAGATACCTATTACTGAGATCTGGGCCACAGGTCAGTCATAAGAGGGATAATGGAATCATATTCAAAGCATACCTATGGGACATACAAGAAGCCATCAACCGATCATAGAGAATAACACCAGAGGCTGTCGCGTGATATGCGGACATCACCAATTTTTGGGCCTCACGACAGACAATGTGGATACAACTAAGGCAGGATCCAAATAGACAGTGGCTAGCGATGTGCTACTACATCACAGAAGGTGATATAGAGATGGTCATTAGCGAATGGCCTGACGAATGGAGGATCCCAACCATTAACCGAGAAGTACTGGAAATAACAACAGAAGGAAAGGCACCGCAAGCGGAAACACAGCTTCTGGAAGCCCTGATGCCCAAGAAACCAAGGACGGGCCAAAACAAGTTGACTCGGGTAGACGAAGGGTCAAAGCAGATAGGAACCTAGAAGGGGTCGAAAGATACCAACGGACAGCTGAAACAAGATAAAGGAGCGTAGGAGACCACCCCAAACCCCATCACAAAGGAAGCAAGGGGAACTAAGAGACTGATTATACAGGCAATAGGCATGCACAAGAAATCAAAGGCGCAACGATCATCACTGGAATATACAATCACGAAGGATGATGGAGAAATTATCGCCAGAATGATCCAGGACTATCTAGCAGAATATTTCAATCATGCAATACATCACAGGGATAAACTGCAAAAAGAGCTGGCATAAATGGGATAGCTCCTCAAGATATTCATGGAAGCATGGATAGCAAGTAGCAGCAAGGGAATAACACCATCACCAATACAAATCGAAGAAAGAGTGGAGGTAGAAGAATGAGACCCAGTCCACTCAATTCCACATGCAAACACAATGATCTACATCAAAGCTATCATGTTACGTATGGATGAAATAGTGGGACAGACACCATTGAAGAACTTGGACCACATCCAATTGGTCTTGACATGGATACCATTAAGGATACTACACAAATTACAAGTTAGTGTCGACCATGAGGTACAGTCTCATACACATAAAAAATTAGTCGAGATACAACAAGAAACAAAGAAGCGGGAAGAACTAGAAAAAGTTTGTGAGTAGGGAAAGTCTGAAACTCAGAAGGAGAAACAACGCCGAAGCGAACTGGAACAAAGAGCAAGAGAAATTTTGAGAAACTTCGAAGCACTGGGAAAGGAAACAAACTCCCAGCCGCAGAAAAGATCGACCGGATTGCACAGGCAATTGATCAGTATCAGAAGGAGATCGAGAAGCTCTGAGAACATATCACACCAACCACTCCACCAACAGTGAAGGAGAAAAGGAGGCAGGAAGCAACAAAGCAACTATAAGAGATAGAGAAACAGGTTAGCACAACAACGGAATTGTTCGATAAAACAACGCAACTTTGGACAAGGTTGGAGGAGGATCCGTAGGTCCAACGCTGGGACAAGGAAGAGGAGAGGATCAATGCAGCGATCCAAGAACTCAAACAATGGAAAAAGACCATATCAATCTTAGAACGAGTCAAAGGGATGGAGGAGATAAAGAAGATGCAGGTAGAACTTATCACTGCGCAAACACAGAAACAAGAGTGTCAGACTCAGATAGAGCCACTGTAGGAACGGGTAGAATAAGTTCTCGCACAAGAAGAAGGAGCTAGAACACAGATAACACAGACACAGGAAGAATGTGCAAGATTAGTGAGAAATGAAGTGGTAGTGCAGGTAGTGGATACCATTAAGGAGAAGACCGTGCAAGCACTAACAAAAGCAGTAGAGATGAAGGAAATGTTCTAGACGATTACCAAGGAGATTGAGGCAACTCAGAAAGATTAGGTGAATCGGGATGAGTCACATGTCAGTGTTGGTGGACTTTTGGTAGCAGGACAAAGTGGAAAGAAGGACGATTATGTGAAAGAAAGCGTGCAGAAGTTGAAGTAATAGCTAGAGAAAGAACAAAATGTGCGCATGCAGGAAAGTGTGCACAAGGAAAGATACAGTTGGAGGAAGAACAACACGTGTGCACGGGAGGAATACCTAATATCAGTAGGGTTAGGGTTTTGGTAATTTTCGGTAAGAAGGTGGAAGAGACCAAAATGTATAAATATAGATACACAGGTATCATATAGAGGTTGGTTGATTGGGTTTTATAGACTAGGTTGGCGTTTGTGCAGTAAGTTTATTATTTTGTAAGGGTTCAGGTTCTTATAACATTCCATTAGAGTAATACATGAATGGAGGCGTTATGCAATACTGTTATGTACCAGTTTTGTAAGATGTTGAGATAGAACGAAGTAGAGAAGGTAGATATGAGGATTAGTTCACAGGCTGTAGAGCTTGGTGTGATCTAGTTCACCTCATATCAATCTCACCCATAAGAGGGGAATTGTAAGCACGCAGCGCTGGAAATGCAACACTACCATAATAAAAGAGCCAAGAGAAAAATCTTTGTGGATGTAGCCCAGTATGGGGTGAACCACGGTAATATCTATGTAATTTTATGAATGTATGCATCTCTTTACTTTCTTTCAACAGTTTATTGTTATGCTTAATAAATGAGTTAATATATTGTTATGGAACACGGATATGTTGCTCAGGAAGTAAATCGTTTAATGGAAATGTGTACCTTTGAGGAATAGGTAGATTACCTTCATAGTTCGTAGTGCATGGCTCTGGTTAAAAAACCCCTATCTCATACTCAATCTTAGGCTATAAACACCTGAGTCTTACAGCCACCCATTTAAAGCTATCTCAGGTGAGATTGCATAGTGCATTCTGTGTACTGTGTTGCCTTCTGGTTTACCAGGAGGTCCAATATTTTTAGAGGATTTGTTGGTAACCTGAAAGATACGAACCTTGGGTCAACAACTCAGGTAGTAGAAGAGAGGGGTTAACACCAACAGGGAGTCTTCTAGAGGAATGGGGATAAGCCCCGGTCGGCTGGTAGGGATGATTTTAAAGATGGAAATTTATTTTAAAATGTATAAACCTTGGTGAATCTTACTAATCCTCCATATGTCGACTATAAATGATTGGAAATATTTTTGTAATTTGGGTTTTATATAGTTTTTATTAAATTTTGGCGATTTTTAAGGTAAACTAATTTTATCTTATAGAATTTGGGAGAATCATTTTTAAAATAGCGAATCTCGGTTTTGGAAAAACCATGGAAAATTAGCCCATGAGCGAAATTTAGCCCCTAAAATCATTCTTGTTGGTGGGGGCCAGCCCCGACCGACCAGAGGATAGGATCTGGGAGCTACAACCGATTGCAAGCACATGGAATGTTAGGGTGGGACCATATGGTCCAAGCCACAACACCGGGAGCTAAGACCGGGGGCCAACACACACCATTCCATCCCAAGGACACATTGAACATCTCCATATGACGAGGGCCCTAACAAAGGGGGATGCACTCTACATTTTTCCAATTTTTGGGTTTTAGACTTTATATTAAGATTTTTATTTGATTTTAAGCTTGTTTTTAATGGATTTTTCCCAATATTGGGAGATCTGGAGCCCGATTTGAGGCCAGATCTTGGGAGGAAGTTGGGAGAATGAAGCCCACTCCAAATCTTTATAAACCAAGGGTTCTTGGAAACCTATATAGGTTCATAAGAGGAGAAATTCTATAGAATTATGAAGCCAAAGTCATTCTTATGCAGGGAAGCCATTGAGGAGAGGAACTTTGCGGGCCAATTCGGGGAGCTTCACTCAACCGTTTTCAGTTTAGTCAATTGTGTTGGGTTCTTGAGGTCGAGAAGAAAAGAGTGATAGGCCTGTGATATGATCAGTTTTATGACGTTGATTAGATACTTTTGCCGAATGTATATATGTGTTTTCATGTTTTGAAGAAGTTTTTGAAGGGATTTTGTGCCAAAACGCTATGATCCACACTAGGTATTCATAATTCATGTTTTATGATGATCTTGAGTATAATTCAATATGATTTTATGTTTCCAAGAATCTAATTCTCATTTTTTGGTGTCACATGGAAAAATCGTAGCTTGCTTTTGCTTCCAACACTCAATCCGATACTCCATCTGGTACTTAGTCTGGTACTCAGTCCGGTACTCCATTCAGTACTCCATCTGGCACTTCGTCTTGCACAAAAACAATGGGCGATTTGGTGGTTATGGTATTGGCGGCCAGTGATGGTCAAATCAAAGACATGGGTTTTTCTCATGTTCATGCCCTCCAGCTACTAAACTCATGACAACTCGATTTGAGTTGTTATGTTGGCTTATTATTGGCTCGCTTCATTTCGGCAGTTACGACATCATTAATGTAATTTATTATTTTTAGAATAGGTTTGACCCTCCAGTGGTCAACCTCTCAGCCTGTAAAGATTATAAATACCACCTCAGTGGTCATACAATAGAAAAAGAAGTTCAGAAATAGAAAGTTAGAGAGAAAGACAATGTTTAGCTCTATTTTTCTATTGTTATTTTGCCAAGACTGTGTAAAACCTGCTTTTTCAGTTTTAATGGTGAATTTGTGTTGTTGAAGCTTGTGGTTCACATTTGAAGAGTAACAACAACTTGTTGGTGGGGGAACCAGCAGTCTGGGTAACTATTCTATGAGTTTGGTTTTGAATTGAGTAGCATAGATGTCTTTTTATTTCATTTTATGTATATGAATTGTTATTTTGTTTCATTATTATATAAATTGTTGTTTATGATTTAATTGGTTTAATTTAGTTTTGCAGGTTAATATGAAGGATCTTGTTAATATGGAATGAATTTGTAGTTAGTTGAAGCAAGCTTGCAAGCTAGATACTAACCATGTGTGTAGATAGATGATAAATTAAGTTTTCTTTTATGTTGAAATAGATGATAAAAACATAGTTTTAAAAACAAAATTTTTAATTCATGCTTTCTTTGACAGGGTTCGGTGGATGGATAGTCATTAGCCTTTAGTTTTCTATTTTAATTTGCCGATCTAGTTTCCATTTAGATTTATTTATTTAATTCTTCATTTTGTTTCTCATTTTCTTTCTTGTCATATGCTGAAATAATGTTTAATTTCTGTTTATGAGTATTTCTTCTTTTTGCAATTTGAATTATTAAATTAGCTTACTTCATGCAATTTATTTCTTAGATTTAGATTGCAATTTCAATTTGTAGTTAATGATTGAATTTAGTATAGTATGAATTTGATTACGCAATATAGAGTGCAATTGAATTTCATACAATAATCTCTTTATAATTGTTGATGATTAATGCATGAGTAATAATCACATGGATATGCAAGGTAATTGATGTTGTTTTCATAATGGCTAAGTTCTCACTAGATTGTCTAATTCACACTTTTCACTTTTCTATTGAAGTCAATATCGAGTCTATCCCTCTCGAATTATCTTTCATTGTTAAGTGCCATCGTGATATTATAAGAGAAGAAGGCATTCACACAACCATCAACACTATATTTGAATTTTCATAGATTAGAAGATAGTTGTCTTTCTTTCATAGATTAGAAGATAGTTTTCTTGTTGTTGTAGGATAGATTGCCATTTTCTTTGGTAGGTTAAAGAGTAGTTTTCTTATCATAGAGAATAGTTGTTAATTGATTTTATTATCGTAATGCTTTCAATTAAGTAGATTTCCTTTTGTAATATAAAATTTGTTGTGAATTAAGAATAGAGTTCACTTGTCTCTTAGATTAGATAATTGCTTATTGAGTAGTTTTAATTAGTTTACTTGTTGTAGAAGTTATCCTAGGTTAGTTAGTTGTCTACTTGTTTTAATAGGTTAGTTGCTTACTTGTCTGTTCTTTCTTTGATAGGGTAGTTTCTTGTCTATTTACTTGCTTCCATAGGATAGTTCCTTATTGAATTTTAGTAGGTTAATTACAAATAGTTTTTCCATTGTTATTGCTTATTAGATGAATAATTTGTTTTTGAATGAACTAGTTTGATTTGAGTAGGGTTTCCATTTTCTTTCCTAGAACTATCCATCGATCCTTGGTCCAAAGGTTACTTAGGGTACATAGTATGAATTCCTTAGTAGTGTTTGATCATTAATACTTTTTTTCTTGAATAGATTAACCCTTAGATAGCCACTTCCTTATTTAGACTATACTACTACCAATCCTTCTACCTTGGCATACATTTTTCTACAACTCTAAGTTTACTTACCCCAGGTTGACAATTTAATTGAGGGTTTTTAGTGTGTTTTTAGTGCATATAGAACACCCATCATTTTTGGCACCATTGTCGGGGAGTTGTCTCAAGGTAGGAAATAGTTTGGAAATAGATCATTTCTAGACCTTATCATTAGATTGGTGGAAGGGAACTTTAAGAAGAGAGGTAAGAACCTGTGCATCTGCTATTGCAGGATCCCCCAAACCCAATGGTGGTTTTCCTTTTTGTTTTTGTTTACTTTCATGAATAGATATAGAGACCCGAATGGTAGATACATTAAATCTAAAATAGACCTTTCAACCAAGGTTCCTTCCGATCTTTTTGGGGGAAGGAACATTCCACTCATAAGCTCCATAGATCGATACCGAAAAATAGGAGCTATCTCAACTCAAAGAGCTAAAATAGTCTCTGAAGAGACTAACATAGGGAGTACTATAGAACAAGAAATGGAAGCATCAATCATATTGGGATAGGAGGCAAGATCACTTGAGCCTTCCGCAGAACCAAAAAATACAACCTTTGCTTTTACACCACCACCAGGAGATCATAACTTCGAGGAAACTATAGACCCTGAGAAGGTGAATATTTTGTTTGGTAGTTCATCCAATGTAATTATCTCTCAGATTGATACAGAAACTTTGGCACCAATAATCTCATCTGGATCAAGTAGAGTCCCAGACATCCAATCAATAGAAAGACCTTTCCATAAAAGGAAAACCTTGTTATCTTCAAAGATAAAACCACCTAGGCACTCTCTTTTTGGAAACCAAACCAATATGGATGATTAGGAGGACCATAACAATGTAAGACACGGCGAGGAAGAAGAAACTAGAAACCAAACCAAAACTACCTCCGGGTTTCCAATTTTTGACACCACTCCAAATGTCAACACAAAGAATATTCCTCTCTCAACACTCCCTACCTTTTATGGTAAAAACAATGAAGATCCAAATACCTTCCTATTTGAATTCGACATCTTGTGTAGGAGCTACAACTACATACAAGATGCCCAGAAACTGAAACTCTTTCTTGCCACCCTCAAGAACTTTGCACTAAGATGGTTCATGGGGTTGGGAGAATCTAGTATTAGGTCTTGGAAAGCCATGAAAGATACATTTCTTAAAAAATACCAAGACTACTACAAGACTAAGAAGTCTCGTAACGACATCTTTAAAATTCAACAATTAGAAGACGAGACCCTCAAAGATTATATGGAACGATTTGGTTATATCTCCCAGAAGTCAAAATACCATGACCTCCCAAAGGATGCAGTTAGGGCTCTTTTCCTCAAGGGGATTTCAGAAGAATATCTAGAGATGATTAACCTGATGGCATCATATGACATCTCCCATAAACCATTTTCCGAAATATGTGAAATGTGTAAAAATTACTCAAGGAGTAGAGTCAAAACAAGAAAGAATGTTCGGGACCCTTATAATAGAAACTTAAAACCAGTTAGTTCAGGTGGTATCACGAGAACAGAGATAGGGAGAATTTTAGAAAACTTCAAGACAAATATCTTAAGTGCAAAAGGTTCCCATTTGGACACCCTCAAAATTAAAATGAAATAGGAGGAGGAAAATGTTGCAATGAGCATATATTGCCAAAGGTGCAGGAGGAAGCATTGCTCAAGGGAATGCCCATTAAATAACATTTCAGTTTGCGGCTTCTGCACGAAAGACCACTCAACTGAAAAATGTCCATCATTGCCTGGTTTATTAGCCATCTATAGGAGTGGGGATCCTGGGGAGTCCTCTTATGCACCTAGGAGGCCATGGCAGCCTAGGAACCAACCCACATACCCATATCTACAATCTCAAGTTCCACCCTATTATCAACATCAACAACAGTGGAACTCACCAGGTTGGAAAAACTGGTCTACTCAATACCAACATACTTGGCTTCAAGGATGGAGAGGAGGACATAATCAAGGAAACCCTCAAGCTCCACCTATCCCTATGTCCAACCATCCTTATCCTCATTTTCCAACGAACACTCTGCATCTTTTGCTAGGTTTTGTTCCACCACCTTTACCTCCTATTCCACAACAAAAACCGCTACAATATCAGAATGCAAGCTCCCCGAGACTGACACTATTTCCAACACAACCAATGCCCAATCCCAATAATAACCCCCCTAAACCTCTTCATAATGTTCAGATGCAGGCCTTCCCGACATATGTTATTACTCTTGTTCCATTACAGGAAATTCAACTATGATCAGGAAAATTTCTGGATAAGCAGAGACCTTCAGTAGTCATCCAGGAAGAAGAAGAAGAAGAAACCACCAAACAACCCATGGATGACACTAGGTGGGAAGATGTTATTATTCCTAAGAACCAAGAACCCAAGCTTCCCCAAAATGAACCTTCACAAATTATGAAGTCCCCTTTTTATCCAGATAGATTGATAATCGAGAAACCTACCACCCGACTAGAATTTGACATCTTGAATGAATTGAAGAATATTTGTGTCAAGATTCCCCTGCTTCAATCCATTAAAGACATTCCAATCTACAGTAAGGTAGTCAAAGAATTGTGTATTAACAATCCAGGTAGGAAGCAAAAGGACCCTCTTACAGTACATTTGCTAGGACGAATTTATGAGTACATATCAGTGCAGCCAAAACTAGCAAAATATGGGAACCTAGGAAACCCCGTAGTGACCATAACCATTAATGAGGTCTCCATTGGGAACACTCTCATAGAACTAGGGGAAGCCATCAATGTTATGACCACTACTACCTTGGAGCAACTACAGTTAAAACCTCTTCTTAGACCTACCCCAACCATTTTGGAATTAGCAGATAAGACCAGGGTTATACCTGAAGGAATTTTAGATTTTCTTGGGAGTACCCAGTAGATTTTCTTGTCATTCACTCAAAGGACCCTACCAAAGGCCATCCTGTCATTTTAGGAAGACCTTGGTTAGCCACGACCAATGCATTTATTGGCTGCAGAGAGGGAGAAATGACCATCTCAAATGGACTTTCTATCCATAAGCTCACCATATATCCTCCGGCTCAACCTATCATGGAGAATCTATGGTGGCTTGAATGTCCATACGAGAACGAATACTGGGAGGAACTAGTGATGCAAAGTGACCATGCATGGGCACTTCAGGCGCACACAATGGAAAATGTGCTAAACCAGTTTATTTCTGCTACCACATGTGTGGATTTTCCACAATATTTTCCGCAATTTGAGTACATGTTTGGGGAAGAATTTTAGGAACAATTGGACCGATCCATTTATTTTCGACATCTTTTATCTTCAAGATAGATGAGTCTACCATGTATTATACTATGCCCTATGAGATTAGTCCAGGGAAATTTTTACATATAAACTCTGGGCTAGATACAAACCAACAAAAACAGTTAGTAAATATCCTTAAAGAACAATAAAGAGAATTCACCTCAAAATACATTGAAATGAAGGGCATACACCCTGACACATGTATCCATCAAGTATATACCCAGGGGGAGGTAACACCTATTAGGAAACCCCAGAGAAGGATGAACCCAACACTCAAATATATAGTAAAAGAGGAAATCCAAAAGTTATTAAATGTCGGATTTATTTATCCCATCTCCGACAGTAAGTGGGTATCCCCGCTTGTAGTGGTTCCAAAGAAAGTGACCGAGAAATGGAGAATTTGTGTTGATTTCCGAGAACTCGACAAAGCCACTCGGAAGGATTACTTTCCTCTTCCTTTCATCGATCAAGTTCTGGATACCTTGTTTGGAAAGAGGTATTTTTCCTTTTTAGTTGGGTACAACGGGTACAATCAAATTCTCATAGCACCTGAGGACCACGATAATAATACCTTTACTTGTCCTTGGGAAACCTATTTTAATACCCAAAAGACGTGCCCCAATTTCATTATGAATTGTAATTATGTTTTATAGGCTGGTGAGCTAAGTTTATCTAAGTTGGTGGGATTATGTTTTTATTAGGCCAGAGAGCCTAAGGGTTGAAGGCCAGGAGCCTGATTTTATAGATGTAATGATGCACATTATTAATATAAAAACATCTTTGCATGTGCACCAACCATGAAGAAAGAGTGATGGGGGACAAAGTTTCCACAATTCCGGGTAAGGGAGAGGGGGATGAAAGGTTGGGAGAGGGGATAATCTTCAGAGATTAAGTCCTTAGGAATAATATTTTAATATTATTCCAAAGTCATGTGAAATTTATGCATTATCCTAAGTCCTTGGGAGGACAGGTGACTTCCAAATGAGGAGGAGCGTGCTTCATGGGTGACATGTGTCAACCAGGATACATGCAATTTAACCCAAGAAATGAACCGTGTTGGGGGTTCAATCCCCCACTTTCCATCCTCCGTCTGAGCTCGTGGGGATCGATCATCGACCTTTGTTTTGTTTTTTTATCTAGTATTTTACCTGAACCATTTAAGTCTCTGTGTCAAATCTCAGTACACCCTCACGCATCCCTGAAACCAAACCCGCAATTATATCCTGTGTTGCATGGTTGAGAAACCCGAAATTTCATGAGTCGTGATGTGATATCCTGGTGGGTAGTTGTGTCCGCGCAATTCTTAACCATGTGAGGTTGTTGCTAGTGGATGTGTGTTGCTAAGCCATGTTGTTTTATCCTCACTATGCTGAAATTGGTCAAAAGAATAGGTTGTCAGACCTGTGATTAACTCTCTCCAGGTTAGAGAGTGTGCTTAGGAAGTCAGAACTCCTGGAAGGGGGTCTTGTAGCTGCCATAGAGCTTGGAGACTTCCAGTCTGGTCTGTTGCTGAAGCCCAAGTCAAGGGAGGTTTAGTAGCCGAAGGACTGTCTAGGTGATAGTGAAGGTGTATACTCCTAGGGTGGGACAGGCATGTCGGGAATGAGGGTCTGTGAGCAGTGGGCGTAAGTGACTCCTGGGAGAGAATCCTTCCTTTGAAACTATGTGTCTTCCCATTGACTTTTCCTAGCCTAGGATTCCCTACCTGATGGAGCTTAGTCCCAGCTCAGGGGTGACCTACTACTGAGAGTGATGAGCAGGGCAGTCTAAGGCTAGGAGGTTTGTGGAAGGTCTACACGCAGTTGGTGGTGTATTACAGTTTCAAAGATAAGTTTCATTATGTGTTTTAATTCTATACTTAATTAAAATTCATGTTCTATGATACTTGCAATATTATCATGAATTTCGTTGTTAGTTTGAATTGTTGTTAATTATGTTTAAGTTTGTATGACAGAAGCAAATCCATATCAAAAGTATTAATTGATTTAATTCTTATTCTTTATAAATAATCCATGTTATATATTTAAGTATGTGAATGTTTCCACGAAGTAGCATTTCCTGGTAAGTGGGTTGATGGTCAAGGACGTTACAATCTGGTATCAGAGCCATGGTTTCAATGCCGAGCCTGAATGGGCTGGATAAGTGGTCATTGGACCCGAGGTTTTGAGTGGAAATCATGTTTGGAAGAACCAATTTTTGGACCCTTGAATGTTCCTGAGTGACAAGGGTTGCTTGGCCATGTTACAAAGCTCAAGAGGTCTAGAGGTATTATAAAATTGTAGTTGGTGTGGTATATGACCACAGGGAGTGAGAGAGATCTCAACACCAAAAGTGTTGGATCCATAGGATCTGTTCGGGAGGAAAGGATATTCCCCCACGCCCATCATATCTGGAGAAGGTGCAGGTGAGTTATCCTAAAAACCTTTCAGGGTTCGACTATTAGGAAAAGCGAGATGTGATGTTTCATGAACTCCCGATTCCTGAAACTCTGAAGTCCCAAAAATATCTACATCATAGATCGCAGGGAAAGAGCTTGACCATAGGATCAACCAAAGGAGCAAATTGCGATTTTGGCTCTTTGGAGAAACGAGACAAGCAGATGCAAAAACTCTCGATGATCGAAACTCCAAATTCCCAAGAAATATCTACACTGTAGATCCTAGGAAAGGAGCTTGATCATTGGATCAAGCAGGTGAGTAGATCGTAATTTCATAATTTCGACAATCGAGAGAAACGAGGTGTGTTGATGCACGAACTCTCGATGCCCGAAACTATGAAACAAAAAGCAGGTAGGGTGGGACCTGATGATGCCATCGAAAGTGACGTGGACCTTCCTAGATCTACTATGTGCCACTGCCTTAGTTGGTGACAATTGTACTACATGGGCCCGAAGGGTAAAGTAGATAGGAATTTTCGGATGTTGAAAGATTGGAAGGAAGCAGGTGTGGGAACTCCTGAAGTTTCGATACCCGAAGTTTTGAAGTCCCAAAGTCCCAAAAACTTCAAGGATGGAAATACCACAGTGGAATCTAGTCATTGTATGTTGGGTAAACATAGACTGTTGATCCACCTTTTTCGTGATTTTGGTAATCGTAACTCCGAAGGATAGTTATGTGTGCTTTGAAATCTCGGAAGGCCGAAAGCCCGGGTATCACCTAGTAATATAGCAATTGATCATGACCCGTGATCATGCAGGTTGGGACCTAATATAGAGGGGCTAACACCTAAAATTGTTACAGATCCAATAAGAGCTCGAAAAATTTGTGAAATCGAAACTTTTTCTTAATCGGATTAGTTTTGAATGTGTGGAATTTGTTAAGGAGAGATGGCTTGACAAATTCTGTTTATCTGCACATTGTGATTGCAGAAGTTGGTGAGTGCCAGAAACAGTTAGAATTTGCACGGAGTGCAAAGAAATGGAAGAGGTGCGGATTCCCTCCAGTTCAGAGAACAAAAGAGAAGGAATAGACATCCACTTGGGAGTCGAAGGATAGAACTCCAATGGGCACGGAAAAGAGATGGATAAGGAAGGGAAAATGATTCAAATCATTAAAATATTATATAAGGATTCCTAGGCTTGTCGAGATGATAGCCAAAATCTCATGAAATCCATAGATCAACAAGGTGAATTCAATGTAAAGTTGTTAAAGAGTTTGGAGAGAATCGAAAAGAAATTGGAAAAAGAGAGTGACTCAAGAAAAATAGGGAGTCATAGGAATCTTGAGAGGAAAAGAAGATCGAGAAGTGTTAGCAGACATCGTCATCTCTCCCCGAAGAATTCCAATAAGGAAGCACACAGTATTTCAAGCCCATCTCCTACCAGAAAGCACAGGAGATCTGGAATGGATGAACTGAAGGGAGAAATGAACAAGATTAAGCCTCCAACATTTGATGGAGAACATAAGAAGGAGGAAGATGTTGAAACATGGTTGCTAGGCATGAAGAACTACTTCCAAGTGCAGAATTATTCCTCTCATGGTGAAGGAAGAATTGTGATGTATCAACTGAAAGGAAAAACATCCATGTGGTGGGATCAACTTGTGTAGGTGTAGGACATTAGAGAGAAGGACATCACTTGGAAATAATTCAAGAGGTATTTCGAGAATAAATACTTGACTAAAATATACTATGACAAAAATATGAAGGAGTTCTTCGAACTCAAGCTGGGTAGCATGACCATTGATGAGTATGAATGAAGATTTTTGGAATTAATGAAGTATGTTCCATTCATTAAGGATGAATCTGTCAAGATTCAGAGGTACCTAAGTGGACTTCCACCTTCCATTGGGGACAAGATTCAATATGATGACCCTAATACTATGGAAGAAACAATAAGAAGAGAGAAATTATTATATGAACAATAGAGAGAAAAGCCTACCTTCTAGAAGGCTTGGGAATACAAGAAGAAGTTCAAGAAAGAGAAGATATAGAAACGAAGCAAACCTTCCTTTTTTAGAAACAGTCCTCAGGGACAGACATCTTTTAGAGATCCAAGGAAGGATGATGTGGGTGGACAAATGCCAAGACAAACACCTATGGAGTGTTGGGGTTGTAAAGGAAACCATCGGTATAGAGATTTCCCCCACAGAAGTGATAAAGTGAGAGTCGTCGACAATGTTCAGTAGGATGAAACAGTGGAGGACATGGGAAGTATAATTCCAAGGATCTATGCAGCCCTGGACTACAAACAAGTTGAATATCAGTCGCACATGGTTGAAGTGGAAGGTATGATCAACAATCATGCCTCTACTATTTTAATTGATTCAGGGGCTAGCCATAGTTATATAGATCCTAGGGTGGTGGACAATTTTCAATTGTCGAGAAGCAAACATGAAAAATCTTTGTTAGTGTAGCTGGCTACAGGAACCAAGAGAAGAGTTACGGAATTGGTTAAGTCCTGTCTAGTGGACATGAATGGACTGAGCACAAAGGCTGAATTGAACATTCTACCTTTAGGCTCTTATGACTGTCTAATTAGGATGGACTGGTTGGACCAACACCATGCCATCCTGGACTCTCGTAATATGGCATTCACTTTCCTGGATGGGGAAGGAGATCGAAAAATAGTCCAAGGAATTCCTAGAGTTGTTGTTAGAGAAATCTTAGCAATGTAGTTGAAGAAGTGTTTCAGGAGGCATTGTCAATTATTTGAAGCCCACTTGGAGGAAGAACCTGAGGATAAGGTGTCAAATATAGAAGACCATGTGGTACGAAAGGATTTTGAGGATATATTTCAAGAGGTACCTGGACTACCTCCAAAGAGAGATATTGACTTTTCTGTAAACTTAATTTCTGGAGCAGCTCCAATGTCGAAAGCCCCTTATAGAATGAGTACGTCGGAGTTGAAAGAACTGCAAATGCAGCTTGAGGATCTCATAAGGAATGGGTATATATTCCCAAGTGTGTCACCTTGGGGTGCCCCAGTTCTGTTTTTGAAGAAGAAGGATGGGACACTGATATTGTGTATATATTTCAGACAACTGAACAAGGTAACTGTAAAGAAAAAGTATCCTCTGTCGAGGATTGATGACCTCTTTGATCAGTTGAAGGATGCAAATATATTTTCGAAGATAGATCTTAGATCAGGATATCACCAGGTAAGGATAAAGGATGAATACATCAACAAGGCCACCTTTAGAACAAGGTATGGTCATTACGAGTTCACAATGGTGTCGTTTGGGTTGTCAAACCCACATGTTGTTTTTATGTGTCTGATTAAAGGTGTGTTCAAGGACTACCTTGACAAGTTTTTCATAGTCTTCCTGGATAATATTTTGGTGTATTCCAAGTCATAGGAAGAGCATGAAAAACATCTGAGGATGGTGTTATAGGTTCTAAGAGATCATGAGATGTATGCCAAGTTAAGAAAGTGCTCATTTTATCAGGAGTAGATCCATTACTTGGGGCGTGTTATTTAGAAGAAAGGGATAGTTGTAGATCCTGAGAAGATTGAGGCCATTAGATAATGGTTAGCACCAAATAATGTGACAAAATTCATATCCTTCATGGGTCTAGCTGGATATTACAGAAGGTTTATCATAGGGTTCTCGAGGATAACTCACCCTATCACCTCCTTGCAAAGGAAAGAGAGGAAATTTCGGTGGACAGAAGATTGTGAGAAAATCTTTCAGTGATTGAAGCAACTGTTAACCAGTGCTCCAATTCTGAGGATCATAGATCCAAATGAATTTTTTATGGTGTGCATCGATGCATGCAAAGAAGGATTGGGAGTAGTCCTTAGTCAGAATGGATTCGTAATATGTTATGAATCCAGGAAGTTGAAAGAGCACAAAAAGAACTATGCAACTCATGATTTGGAGTTGGAAGCCATCGTTCATGCTCTGAGGAAATGGAGACATTGCTTCATGGGAAAGAGGTTTGAGTTGAGAACAAACCATAACGGTCTGAAGTATTTGTTTGACCATCCAACCTTGAACGCAAGGCAGAGTAGGTGGTTGGAGTTTCTCTATAAATACGATTTTGATATCAAGCATATCAAAGGGAAGGATAATAAGGTGGTTGATGCCCTCAGTAGGAGTGTACACAGATTACATGCTACATCCATTATCATGTATCGAACCAATATAAAGAGAAAAATTTTGGAAGCTGGAAGCGTCGACTTACAGTACATGGAGTTGGTAGTGAAGCTACAATAGGATAAGACGCCACGAAGAGTGGAAGATTATAAGCTTGGAGATGATGGAACACTCCTGTACAAAAACAAAGTTTATGTACCTAATATCCAGGATTTGAAACTTGTTATTCTAAAAGAAATGCATAATCTGCCTTATGTTGGGCACCCTGGATATCAGAAGACTATGGAAATGGTCAAGAGATATTACTTTTGGCCAGGTATGAAGAAAGAGATCGTTGAATAAATTGTCAGATGTATGGAGTGTCATAAGGTTAAAGATGAGCACATGCACCCAGATGGATTACTACGGCCTCTACCCATTCCTGAGTGGAAGTGGCAATTAGTGAGAATAGACTTCATCACAGGTTTGCCCAGAACAGGAAAGCAACATGATTTAGTCATGGTGGTGATGGACAAGCTTACAAAAGATGCCCATTTATTCCATTAAAGACTACTCACAAGGCAACAGATGTTTCCGACATATTTATAAAGGAAGTGGCATGATTGCATGGAATTCCCAAGACAATTGTGTCTAACAGAGACCTAAAATTCACCTCAAATTTTTGGAAAGGGTTATTCAAAGGGTTCAGAATGAATTTGAACTTCAGTACAGCCTATCATCCTGAGTTAGATGGGTAGACGGAGCAGATGAATCGAGTGATAGAAGATATACTGAGGATGTATGTGATGGAAAAACCATCGAAATGGGAAGACTACCTACACTTAGTAGAATTTGCCTACAACAATGGGTATCAAGCATCATTGAAGATGATCCCATTTGAATCACTTTACGGAAGAAAGTGCAACACTCCATTAAGTTGGGATAACCCAGCTGATAGAGTGGTAGTTGGGCCAGAGTTGCTCAAGGAAATGGAAGAGCAAATGTTGAAAATGAAGCAGAATTTGAAAGATGCCCAAGACAGGCAGAAAAGTTATGTTGATAAAAAAACAACCCACAGAGAGTTCAAAGTGGGAGATCATGTTTTTTCTAAAAGTAAAAGCCAATAGAAGTTCCCTGAGGCTGGGGAACTGTGCCAAGTTGGCAACTAGATTTTGTGGGTCGTTTGAAATCCTAGAAAGGATTGGGTCAGTTGCATATATGCTTGCATTACCTACATCCATGAATGCACATAATGTGTTTCATTTTTGGTTACTTAAGAAATATATACCTAATCCTAATCATGTGATTGACTGGAATGTGATCTAGGTGGAACGTGAAGGTGTCCTGCAAGTGCATCATGTGCGCATATTGGACCAAAAAAGCAAGCAGCTCCAAAAATGAGCCATAGGACTTATAAAGGTCCAGTGGACCTGGTACGATTCTGAGGACGCGACATGTGAGCACGAAGATGCTATGCGGGTAGAATACCCACATCGTTTTGGAGATTTTGGAAATCTTGTTGATGTTATGCGAAAGTTTCACTGAGGACAGTGAAAAAATAAGGGGAGGGGATTGTAATACCCCAAGGACGTGCCCCAATTTCATTTTGAATTGTAATTATGTTTTATAGGTTGGCGATCCAAGTTTATATAAGTTGGTGGGCTTATGTGTTTATTAGGCGAGAGAGCCTAAGGGTTGAAGGCCAAGAGACTGATTTTGTACATGTTATGATGCACATTATTAATATAAAAACATCTTTGTGTGTGGACTGACCACGAAGAAAGAGTGATGGGGGACTAAGATTCCACAAGTCTGGGTAAGGGAGAGGGGGATAAAAGTTTGGGAGAGGGGATAAGCTTAAGAGCTTAAGTCCTTAAGAATAATATTTTAGTATTATTCCAAATCCATGTGAAATTTATGTGTTATCCTAAGTCCTTGGGAGGACAGGTGACTTCCAAATGAGGAGGAGCATGCGTCATGGGTGACATGTCTCAACCCAGATACATCCAATTTAACCTAGGAAATGAACCGTGTTGGGGGTTAGACCTCCCACTTTCCATCCTCTGTCTGAGCTCGCGGGGCTTGATCATCGACCTCTTTTTTGTTTTTTTTCTTTGGTCCTTTACCTGAACCATTTAAGTCTTTGTGTTAGATCTCGATACACCCTCTTGCATCCCTAAAACCAAACCCATGAGTCTATCCTGTGTTGCATGGTTGAGAAACCTGAAATTGCCTGAGTTGTGTTGTGCTATCCCTATGGGCGGTTGTGGCCGTGTAGTTCCTGACTGTGTGAGGTTGTTGCCAGTGACTGTGTGTTGTTGAACCATGTTGTTGCATCCTCATTGTGTTGAAATTGGTCAAAAGAACAGGTTTCCAGACCTGTGAGTAACTCTCTCCAGGTGACAAACGCATAATATATAAGGTGCTACATTCATGTTACTATTGGCCTAACATTTTCAAAGATGTTTCCAAGTATGTGAGAAGCTGTGATAGTTTCCAAAGGATAGGAAGACCTACGCTAGATGATGAAATTCCTTTGCGTTCCCAAGTTATGATAGAACCTTTCAAAAAATGGGCCCTTGACTTTGTAGGACCAATTTCACCCATGTCTCGTAAAAAGAACTATATTTTGGTTTGTACAAACTATGCCACCAAGTGGGTAGAGGAAAAACCCCTATTCAGGCTTACATAAAAGTCTGTTGTCTAATTCATCTATGAATACATATTTACCCACTTCAGTGTCCCTCATGAAATTGTTACAGACCAAGGCACTCAATTCACTTCCAAGCTGATGAGAGAGCTAACAGAGAAATATGGGATTAAACACTATAAATCTTCTCCATACCACCCACAATATAATGGTCAAGTAGAATCTACAAACAAAGTCCTGGAAGCTATCTTGACCAAGACTATCCAATTACATCACCGGGATTGGGCTGATAGGCTTCCAAAGGTTTTGTGGGCATACCGGACCACCTGGAGAAATACCATTGGACATACCCCTTATGAGCCAGTGTACGGGAAACAAGTACTTCTACCAATAGAATTCCAAGAAAGGACTTTCCGTATTCTGCATAATTGGGATTAAACTTAGATGAGGTTCAGAAACAACGAGCCCTACAATTGAATGAGTTGGATGAGATTAGGAAAGATGCCATCCAATGAACAATATTAGTCCAAAACCATAGAAGCACGTGGCATGACAAGTTTATTAAGAAGAAACACTTCCAACCTGGTGATTGGGATTTGTTGTTTAACTCTCGATTCAAAACCATCAAAGGCAAACTCACCACCCGGTGGTTGGGCCCTTACGAGGTATACATTGTATATGACAATGGAGTTGTAAAAATAAAAAAAATTGACGACAGACAAGTCTCCTTTGTAGTAAATGGACACCGACTCAAATTTTATCATAAGCCCATTTCCAAAAAGGATTTTCTATAGGTCATGTCAACTGACAAGGCATTGGCTTTAGTAGATGGGGAAGTCCCCCCTTGTTCTTGAAAAGTATTCTAAGTTTTCTACTGTACATGTGTAAATAGTCTTTGAATTTGTTAATAAAGCAACTCTAGAAATTTCTGTAAGTATTTATTTCACCCAGAGTAGACAGTTTCAAGGAAATATAAAAGAAGGATTTTTCTTCAAAACATTGTTACACTTTAATTTTTTTCTCTGCTAAGGATAAAATGAATATTGACTTACTGTAATTAGCCATATTTTTGCAAAAAAAATCATTTTCTTAAGGCATTCCAAAGCAGTTTCTCTTTGAAACTCTTCACCACTGTATAAGGAAGTGATACCATAACCATCAAGCTTAGAGGTCTCTCGTACAATTGTTTTTCCAATAAACCTGAGTAAGTGAATAAAGTGTCTTTCTTAAAGAGTAACAAGGAGGTCTAATTATTGGTTAGTCATGGAACCATCACAATAACTACAAAAGAAGAAAGTGAGTTGAGCCTAGAGATACCTTTATGTTCTTTCTCAATGGTACCATCCACTACACACTAAATAGCTTGATTATATCATATATTTAGATAGGCCACGTCCACTTAAGTACCCATTACATTGGGACAATCACTAAGTAATATAATGGAAATTCATCCTCTAACATAAATACCATCCCAATTGAAAAAAGAAAGAAAAAGTTGTTTTCAGAGATGTCCCCCCATCTTCTTCCATAAAGCAATCTTATACTAAAATCTTAAAAGATGGTGGGCTAGTCTCTGAGAGTTTAAGAGGATAACCCACCGGGATACTGAACAGGTCTACTAGCAGCGGGTACCAGCCTGTGGTATGACTAGGTAAACTCACCAGAGTACTGAATAGGCTTGCTGGAAGTGGGGCATTCTACCTAGCTAGGATGGTAACTTGACAAAAAATTAGATAATAAATTTAAACTTGTCCTGATGTACGAAATTAGTTGCAAAAAAAGATGACATGAAGTATGTATGGTTAAGCTAAGTTTAATTAACTCCATAAAATTGTCATTGGGAACTAACTCTAAGCCTATATTGAAACTCTCTTACCTACCTCTTCTTATCTATATATAGGATCTCTTATCCTATAGATGGGGCCATATTCTAACCGTCTCGTCAGACCAATCTGTGAAATTTATCTTTACACTTGACATACTATAAATCTTTGGCTATTAGGGGAACCGACTGGTTTCCTATACTTTTGATTGTGAGGTATCACAATACTTACGTGTGGGGGAGGGGTTCATGAGTTTACAAATGATCATTGCCTAGAGAAATAAATCTTTGTAAAAATTTTTGTATTACTTTCATGATACAGGTTATTACATTAACAATCATTTCATTTTTGAAGTGCTAAAATCTTGTGTGGTATAAATTGTTGAACATATACTTAACAACCACTTTATTGGTTTATTTTTTGTTAAAAGATGTACATTGTAGGCTTTACATTACATGTATTATGCTTTCTATAATATGTTCATTGTAGGTTTTGACATTACATTTCCTATACAAGAGGATTGAGTGAGCATGGTTGAAAAATCAACAACAAGGGACCATTCTGCCTCTACTCTTAACCACTATGATTGTCAAAAACATTTCAAAATTGCAGGCTATCCATTATAGGAGGTAAAAATGTATTTAACACATAGGTGTCGTATGAAGTGCCATATGAGGTAATGAATGAAGTTCCATATTAATTTACACACCAGTAACTGTCCACAATTCCAGGTAACTAGGAATCAATGACATTTAGTTGAATTTGTTGCAGGAAATTAAGAGTGACGATGCAAACTTTAGACATGTTCATGATCAAATGTCCAAGTCAAAAGACTTGGACATTGATCTAACTGTGCATCATTAAGCTTGCCCCCCCCCAAAAAAACGTTCCTTTGAATTCGAAAATTCCCACACATGGCAACTCGTGTGCACATGTGTGTAACCATCTCCACCCTAGGCGCATTAAAAAAATGGGTTGGGTTATCTATTATCCCAATTCACCTCTGCCATTTGCCTTGCCCCTGTCTTAGAGAATGTGCTTAGCCTCTGTCATTTCTTCTCCTATTCAAATTGTGCTCGACCCTTGCTCAATTTGTTCCATTCCTTGGCCCAATCACACCCTCTCTTGGTGAATTTCGCCTCTGTCACAATGCCCAAGAGGTATGAACCCTCTTCCTATGCAGATATTTTCACCATTCCTGAGTTTGCAGTGTAGAGAGGTGTTTTTGTGTGTAGGTTGGGGACCATTCTTATCCCACTTGCAGGGCCACGATGATGGCATCTCCATGCAATTTTCCCTCAGTTTCAATGGGAAGACAACGTGCGTGGGGGTCTCTTACCTTTGGAGTCTCAGAAGAGTCCATTGTTGCAGCCACGAAGCTTCCAAGAATGGGAGATAGATGGTTCAAAAACCACCAGTTGTTGCGCTCAATTTATAATAGGGTTTTTAAACCTGGATTCCATAACATATCAGGGAAAAAGGGATATTCCAAGGAATGGATAAAAGAGGAATTGATCAACCCTTTCATCGTCATCACTAGGTTGATCACATGAGAAGTTAGATATTCCACTTTCAAAGCCTGTCATTTCAGATTGCTAGCTCATTTTCAGTTAAAAAAACCTTTGAATTTTCCCTTCTACTTTCTAAAGAGCTTGAAGAATATGTCCTCTCAAGTGAGGAAGAATGTAACTAACCCCCACAACAACCTCTTTCACTATGGATTAATCAAACTCCTTGTTCTAGCCGAATTAGAGAAACAGGGGCAAACTTGGGATGCATTCATCTATTAATTTGCAAACCCTCACTTAACAATTAGGACTGGCAAAAAGATACTTGGTTTAAGGACCATTTATCCATCCAAGACCCACTCTCCAAGGACTCCAAACCCCCCTACAAAAACCATTTCTTTACCAGAACAATACAAGAAGCTTGTTGACACCCCTGTATCCTCATCAGGTAAAAAGACCAAGAGTAAAGATCAAAAGAATCCTATTGCTAACCTTCAAATGTCTTCAATATATCTTGATCCCACATCTAAAAAGCTCCAAGAAGTGATTCAACAAGCCTTTCCTACAGTTCCCACAAATAGGAGAGGATCCAACCGATTCGACAAAGGGCCCTTTCGAAAGAGTACCCAGAGCACAAGAGAAAAACCTTATGCAAAACACCTGCCTACTTCAGACCCTATCCAAGTGTCCTCCGATCTTGAGAGCCCTCACAAGAGACTTAGGGAAATTTCTTCATATGGATTAGAGCCACAAAGAAAGACAAAATCATAACCTACCTCTCCTTATCAACCCCCTATTACCCCTACTTCACCAATGCCTACCCTAGATCCTAAGAATGATAGATTGTCCACATATTTCAAAGGATCTAAGCCTTCCTCCAAGATCACTGATTCTGCCCCAACTATTGAGAAGCTACAAAAAGAGAATTCTCATCTTATGCAACAGTTGGAAGAAAGGAAGACAATAGACATACATCTTCGCCATGATAATATAGTCCTCCAAGCAAAGGTAAACTCCCTTCAATGGTTGGTTGATGAGATGACCAAATTCAACCGCACCCTTAGAGCACAACTAAAGAAACACAAGAAGCATAAGGAAAAGTCTTCACAGCAAGAAGGAGAAGCTTCTAAAGCTGGTCCTCCTTAGCAAGTTTAGTCATAAGGAGTAATTTCTTTTTGTTTGCAGTGGGACCTACAAAATCATAAGTGTGGGGGTAGTGTTGGGCCCATGATATGATCAGTTTTATGACATTAATTAGACACTTTTGTTGAATGTATATATGCGTTTTCATTTTTTGAAGAAGTTTTTGAAGGGATTTTGCACCAAAACGCTATGATCCACACCAGGTATGAATAATTTGTGTTTTATGATGAACTTGAGTATAATTCAGTATGATTTTGTGTTTCCAAGAATCTAATTTGCATTTTTTGGTGTGACAGGGAAAAATCGCAGCTTGCTTTTTCTTTCGGCACTCAGTCTGGTACTCCATCCGGTTCTTCGTCCGACACTCCGTCTTGTACAAAAACGATGGGTGATTTGGCAGTTATGGTATTGGAGGCCAGTGATGGGAAAATCAGAGACATGGGTTTTTCTCATGTTCATGCCCTCCAGCTACTGAACTCTTGACAATTCGATTTGGGTTGTTATGAAGGGAGATTATTGGCTCGCTTCATTTCAGCAGTTAGGGCATCATTAATGTAATTCATTGTTTTTAGAAGAGGTTTGACCCTCTAGTGGTCGACCTCTCAGCCTTTAAATATTATAAATACCATCTCAGTGGTTATACAATAGAAAAAGAAGTTCAAAAATAGAGAGTTAGAGAAAAAGACAATTTTTAGCCCTGTTTTGCTATTGTTATTTTCCCAAGACTATGTAAAACCTGTGTTTTCAGTTTTAATGGTGAATTCGTGTTGTTGAAGCTTGTGGTTCGCATTTGAAGAGTAACCATCAATTTCTGGGGGGGGGGGCACAAGCAGTCTGGGTAACTATTCTATGAGTTTGCTTGTGAATTGAGTAGCATAGATGTCTTTTTATTTCATTTTTTGTATATGAATTGTTATTTTGTTTTTTTATTATATAAATTGTTGTTTATGATTTAATTGGTTTAATTTAGTTTTGCAGGTTAATATGAAGGATCTTGTTAATATGCAATGACTTTGTAGTTAGTATAAGCAATCTTGCAAGATTAGATACTAACCGTATGTGTATCTAGATGATAAATTAAGTTTTCTTTTATGCTGAAATAGATGATAAAAACAGAGTTTTAAAAACCGAATTTTTAATTCATGTTTTCTTTGACAGGGTTCGGTGGATGGATAGTCATTAGCCTTTAGTTTTCAATTTTAATTTGTCGATCTAGTTTCCATTTATCTTTATTTATTTAATTCGTCATTTTGTTGCTCATTTTCTTTCTTGTCATATGTTGAAATAATGTTTAATTTCTCTTTATGAGTATTTCTTCTTTTTGCAATTTGAATTATTAAATTAGCTTACTTCATGTAATTTCTTTCTTAGATTTAGATTTCAATTTCGATTTATAGTTAATGATTGAATTTAGTATAGTATGAATTTGTTTACGTAGTATAGAGTGAAATTGAATTTCATAGAATAATCTCTTTATAACTGTTGATGATTAATGCATGAGTAATAGTCACATGGATATGCAAGGTAATTGATGTTGTTTTCATAATGGCTAAGTTCTCACTGGATTGCCTAATTCACACTTTTCACTTTGTTATTGAAGTCAATATCGAGTTTATCCCTCTTGAATTATATTTCATTGTTAAGTGTCATCATGATATTATAAGACACCAGAGACATTCACACAACCATCAACACTATATTTGAGTTTTCATAGATTAGAAGATAGTTGTCTTTCGTTCATAGATTAGAAGATAGTTTTCTTGTTGTTGTAGGATTGATAGTCATTTGCTTTGGTAGGTTAAAGAGTAGTTTGCTTATCATAGAGATTAGTTGTTAATTTGTTTTATTATCGTAATGCTTTCAATTAAGTAGATTTCCTTTTGTAAATTAAAAATAGTTGTGAATTAAGAATAGAGTTCACTTGTCTCTTAGCTTAGATAGTTGCTTATTGAGTAGTTTTAATTAGTTTGCTTGTTGTAGAAGTTATCCTAGGTTATTTAGTTGTCTACTTGATTTAATAGGTTAGTTGCGTACTTGTCTATTCTTTCTTTGATAGGGTAGTTGCTTGTCTATTTACTTGCTTCCACAGGATAGTTGCTTATTGAATTTTAGTAGGTTAATTACAAGTAGTTTTTCCATTGTTATTTCTTATTAGATGAATAGTTTTCTTTTGAATGAACTATTTTTCTTTAAGTAGGGTTTCCATTTTTTTTCCTATAACTATCCATCGATCCTTGGTCCAAAGGTTACTTAGGGTACATAGTTTGAATTCCTTAGTAGGGTTTGATCATTAATAGTTTTTTTCTTGAATAGATTAACCCTTAGATAGATAGCCACTTCCTTATTTAGACTATACTACTACCAATCCTTCTACCTTGGCATATATTTTTCTACAACTCTAAGTTTACTTACCCTTGGTTGACAATTTAATTGAGGGTTTTTAGTGTGTTTTTAGTGCATATAGAACACCCATCACACAGCCAGACCAACTTGTAATCCAATTGACACTTTTCTGATGTACGTTTGAAGCTTTCAAGAGAAATAAGAAAGACTCCCCACTGAGACAAAGGCCTGGAGACGTAGGAAATATTGTCGAACTCCATTAACAAATTTGTTGTTATGGTTTGTTGATTCTTTGTGCTTACTTTCAGATTTGCATATCTTATTATGGCTGCCATGTTATATCATTAATTTCTTCCTCTTTCTTCAATTTCCTAAATGGTTAATGAACTCAGGATTTAAAACTAAACCATAGTCTTAAAAGATCTTTTTGGATCACACAATGAGATGAGTGCCTTCCTTTTGTACCCATCCCAGCCAATATGGGTCCGGGTACAGAGTGGTGGGGAGGTTTAGGCGTGCGACCATGTTCTAGGCCATGAGGTTCTTTTGGATTCCATTGTCCAAGATGAGGTTCTTATACAATTATCATCAAGATAAATGATCACATAATTATCAAGATTGATATCCAAGATATCTATCTAGATGTTGTTATTCAGTGTAGCAGGTTGATTCAGGAGGAAATTGGTGGCCACCCACCTATTCCACTGGCTCAAACAGGGGTTTCCACCTTGGCAGTTGTTCTGTAGTTTTGCGAGTCCTAAACTTCTGGGGTCTTTTTGAGGCCCTATATAACATATTTTTTGGTGTGGCACAGTCACACTGTAGGCTTTAGCCAAAGTGTGATGGAAAAATGTGTATTCCTTGGATATACCTTTCCAATGAGTTATCGTACGTCCCAAATAGAGATCGTATGCAAAGGTTATGCCCTTGGGAAGTTGACGTATCAACTACCCCTATCGAGGCCCACAAAAATTTTAGCGTTTCATCTTCCGGGGTTAGGATTTTGTATTTTCTTTATGTTAAAAATGGATTTAGAGCCTCATTGTAATCATCATATTCTTGCAAATGAGCGTAGCCATCACATCTCTTCTGAGAGATAAGTTTCCACCTTTCTAGCGAGTCATTCACTCTGTAATTTTACAGTTTTTGTACATTTCTCTCATTAATAAAAAATGTGCATTAATGTATCTTTGTGTTTATTGAAATATATTTGTATATTTCATTGGTATATCTCCTCCTTCATTTCATTCTCAAAATAATCCATATCACAGGTGATGGATGGTTTACTAAACTGTTAGGATTGAAAAATGCAAATGTTGGTTGAATAGGATATGGAGGTGAAAATATTGGGGTCTGTAGTTGTGTTTCCTTTATTACATATTTACATGCATCGTGAATGTGGGGAGAAATATACTTAAGTAATTTTTCAAAATCTTCCCATTTTTTAATAGTTTTCTTTGGTACGATATTTATCTTCCTCATCTTTTCCAAAAAATCCATCTTCTTGTAGATTGGTGCATAATAGACTGTAGTACGATTCGGGTTACACTTTTCTCGCAGGTGGCATAATTGTCAATGCATATCCCAAATGTGGTTGGTCACCCTGGTGTCTTCCATCTGTGCATTGTTCCCTTTCTAAAACCACTCCTACTACTACACGTGTAGTTTTACTTCTACCTTGCACTCCCATGTGATCCAATCTACCAAGTTATCCCAACTTCTTTGGTCAACTATGGTATTTCACAAACTTTCTAGATCTTGTATCAATGATTGAGTTACCTTTAGTCACCTGCAGATATTGGCACAATAAGTCAACAAATTGTTGATAACAATGTTAATTATTGAAGTAATATCTCAGACTACCTCCTTTAATTATTCTTTAACTCTTTCAAATTTCTAATGTTATTTTCCTAAGATTTCTCTAGTATAGTTGGCTTTTAGTTGTAGGTTTTCAGCAAGGGAATTTTTTGGTCTATTGAGTAATTCAATAACTCACTCTTTTAAATAGTCGATTGGGTCACTTGGTGAGTCGATCATCATTACCCCCAATTGTCTTTCAACCCTTTCTCTACATATTTTCCATACAAGCTCTTCCTTTACTCATCTTTGTTTAAGTTTCTTGGTGAAGATGCTTAATCTCTTGTTTCTTTCCTTTCTCACTGCTTTGTACAAGTCTTGAATCTCTACATCCAATGCATCTCCTAGGGAAAAGGTGAGTACAACTTTTTCTTGATTATCTCCCTTGAATATGGAGATGGTGAAAATTCTCGAACTTATCATTCACCTCATGTGTTTTCTTATTGTTTTCCTCATTCTGTCCCATAGTCCACTACTTAACTCACCGACCTATTGTGTAGCTTGTTGGATTTTCTTTGTCCACTGTGTCAATCCTTGATGTGTTGGAGCTACTTTATCTAATGTTTCTTCAACTTTCTTTGATTTGTTTTTGTTCTATGTTTTTCTCAGCACTAATTGGTATGTTTACTTGTTATTCTTGATGGTTCCCTTCATGTTTCTATTATGTATGTTGTTTTTTAGTTTATTGTCAAGACTCTCATTTCTTATAGCCCCATTATGATGATTGTTTTTCTTGTATTATGGGGGTTGGTTTGGTCAGGGTGGGATCCCTTGTTAAGTCAATAGGTTCTTGTGTTGGTTTAGTTCAAGAACTACCCCTTGTCATTCCTAATGGTTTGGTCATGAATTTTACTATAATCATATGCCCCTCTATATTTTATTCTTTACTACATGTGCTTCTTACTTTTCTTTGTAATGTCTGAGTCATGAATCCAATACATTATTCATAATACTTCTTATCTTTGTTTGCAAAGAAAGCTTCATTTATGTTTTCTCTAACCCTAAAGTAGATCTATTCCAACTAACAATGTGCTAAATCACAAATCGATTGCACATCAACATTTATTAAAAAATTATATCTTAACTTTTTATTTTAAACACTTTAAAGATAAATCCAAAACATTTATTACTAAGCTTATTAGCTACTTTAAAAAATAGAAATAGAACATGCCATAATATCATCATAGTTGTAAATGAATAACTACTTAATTTAAAATATTTATATTGATATTTATGATAATGTAAATGTATATTTGGAAATGGTTTTAGATATTCATACTTGTAAATAAATTAGTATAATTAATTTAAATATTTATTCATAAGTAATGATATTTATGATAATGTAAATGTATATTTGGGAATGATTTTAGATATTCACCATGTAAAATGTTTATATTATTTAATTTTGGTTTATATTAAAAATGTAAAGAGAATAAGTTTATTTGGTTATATTGATTATGTATTTTAAAATAAAGTTATTTACAAAAAAAAAATTGTAAGTGAGTGTAAGGATTTATATTACTGGAGATAATATGATACAAAAGGTGGGCCTCTTGGTCTGCTTAGAAGGAAACCAGGCCAGGGGGTTTCTAGTTACGCAAGTTGTAATTAGCATGGGATGGTTTTGGTTTGCCACCAAGGGAAACCATACCAGACCTTCCAAGTTTAGTTGGAAAAAAGGGCATACTTATAAAGTAAGAGACTACAAACATCATCCTAAAACAAAGTGAGAAAGATATCTACGCTAACTTGACTAGGCCTGGCATGACTACCTATAGAATGTCAATACATTAATCCAGAACGATGAAGTGTTTCTGCACCTGGGGGTGCTCCTTCCCACCATCCGCTTGGATCTTGTTATCTTCTTTCTGTGAGGTCGTGCGAGTCTTCCTGATTTGATCTGGTGCTATGTGTCCATCAACGGGCATGATATCCATGTGATGTACATAACATAGGTAGAGGTGTAATTGGGTAGCCAAACACTCCATGTTTCTTTTATAGTCCTTCTCTACCTCTACTAACAGTTTAGTGATTGTTTCCAGATTGTTGAGGTGACACAGGATCTCGTCCAAAATTATCTTGTTTTCCTTGTTCTCCTCCTTCCTGGCTTCTTCACTCTCTCAAATTACTATTCTGATCATCATCTTAGTTATCCATTCCACCTCCACCTTTTTTTGGAAGAGGGTTTACCTGGGTTGAGTAGCCCCTAAGTCAATTACCCAGTCCTCTTCATGTACCAATGCATCCCGTGCTTTACCTTTTCACTTGCTTTCCTTTCCCTTCGGCGCAACCTGAGTTTGGAAGGTTCCCTTCGCATCTTTCGCAGCCTGTGCCATTATTGTTTACCGCCTCACACTGTTCAAGACTTCCTTCCCAAGGGGTTTCCTTTTCCTATGCATTTTATTTATACGTGCCATCCTACTCTGTGTGTCCCAGTTCCTGTGTTGCTTATTCAGCCTGTGCCTTACTTCCCAAGTATTCTGTTAAGAACCAAATATCAATATAGCATAGAAAATCCTCAGAAAAAGTACTCAACGCCTTGAAAAAGAGAGAATTTTAGATAATAAGCCTCTTCGAGGGGGCAAACTCCTTTTACCCCACTTAAATGTTCAAGTACAAGATGATTCAAAATGAAAATGTCTCCTTGGTATATATAGGAGACTAGGAGGTATAATTACAACTAATGGCCTAAAGCCGACATAAATAAAATAACATTACTAATCTAAATTACAACTAATGGCCTAAAGCCGACATAAATAAAATAACATTACTAATCTAATATGCCCCAATTAAGGGGTAATGAGCCAATATTAGGGCTTAACATGCCCCTCCCCTTGAGACAAGTGTTGTCTGCAACGCTTGAGTAACTCAGGATGCTTCTGTATAAAAGACTCATCTTCCCAAGTGGAATCTTCAGCCGATAGTTTCCTCCATTTAATGAGATACTCTGAAACAGATCTATTCCTCAGTTGGTGAATTCTTGTGTCAGTGATGGCTTCAAGCTCCAATATGATTTTTCCTTCCTCGTCAAGTTCTGGCAATATAGTTTGAACTGGGATCTTGACGCCTATAACCTTCTTTAAGCATGAAACATGGAAAACTGGGTGTACTCGTGAAGATGCAGGCAACTCCAATTTGTATGCCATAGTACCAATATTTTGCAACACCTTATAAGGGCCATAGTACTTTGGTGATAGTTTATTATCCTT
>ML780814.1:179608-253320 GCA_009831015.1 Picea engelmannii
TATCTGTCTCTGTGTTTCTCATATATGTGACTGATGCTAAATGAGCAATTGTTTATTTCCATGCATTATTGTGATCATCATTTAGTGTTTCAGCAAAGAGTTTAAAAGAAGCATAATTGTTTAAGCACGGTAACAACTGATTCACCCCCCCCTCTCAGTTTTCCAACACTAGTTTCGGGCCTTCCTTTCCAACCCCCTCATTGGAGAGCTTGTCCGCTAGCGCATTCATTGACCTGTGCACCCAACGCAACTCCAATATGTTCATAGTTCTCAGATGTTTCTATATTTTTTTGTAGGGAGTGTGCAAGGCACCAATGACATTGAACCTTTCCCACTCTGGTGCCATTTTGGATTCTTTTCACCGTGTTGATAAACAGGGTGGAGTCACCTTCCACTATCATGTTTTTCATCCTTTCACGACTTAAGATTTCAAGGCCAACTTCCAAGGCTCCAAATTTCACCGCATTATTGGTTGATTTTCCCATGCTCCCAACATACAGTCGAATGATGTTTCCACCACTGTATTTTATCATGCCTTCTTCCCTTGCCACTCATGCGTTTACTTTCTCCAGCCCGTCAAATTTCAGTTTGAGGAACCCTAATGGAGGGGGATTCTAGTTGCGGGCTCTTATCTGGAGTTGCAGGTTGCACTCTACTGTTAGGTTGTTGCGTCAATTTTTCAATTGGAAAAGTTCCAGGATATGAGAGTCTTGGTCAGTGATTTGCGTTGTCTCCATCTTACAGTTGCGGATCTACACCATTTCTCTTATTTAAGAGTCTATTGTCTCCCTTATCCTCTTTGTCGGTATGCTCTCATTCTTGAAGATGCGCATGTTCTATTCTTTCCATATTGCCTAGATGATCATCCCCGACGTTAGTGTCTAGCGGAGGTTCACCATTTCATTTTCACTATAATCCTCATTCCATTTGTTGACAGTTGCGTTGATTTTCCCCCGGATCCTATTGGATTTGCAGAAGATGCCTACCGCCCAATCCCATATCTCTGTTGTATAACTACATTCGTCGAGGAGGTGGATAGTTTTTTCCTCTTTGTCTAGACAGAGATGGTAGTGAGAGGGCCCTATGAAACCCCTTTTCATGAGGTTCTCCAAAGTTAGAATTCGGTTGTGTAGAACAAGCCATTTGAAAATTTTCATTTTCGGCCATTAGGGGATTTTCCAGAATTTTTCCCAATGTTGCTCCGAATTTTCTTGGTCCTGACCCGTGATGTAACACCGTGCTTATTTAAAGTTGAATTCACCCCCATTTTTCCCACCCCATATCAATTGGTCCTCTTCTTCCGAAACCCCAATTTTCCTTTTTCCCAATTCCTCCTCCACCTCTTTCATGATTGTTTCAGTCCGTAATATATTTTGTGGCTTAAGTTTGTCCGAGATCTGCCACTTGGCACTACATTCCCTTTGCTTCCAGTAATGATGGATTTTGTTTTTCCTTGCCCAATCATTTCTTGTTGAAGATCCTCTCTATCTGGATTTTCCATTCTGGGTTCTTGTTGCCATGCATCCTCCCAAAACCTTGTTGTTCAATCATTTTTGACTTCCCAGAAGCTGTGTTTTTGGATCTAGTGCTTGTTGCGCCAGGCAAGATTCCAGATGGTTGATCCCTCCCTTGTTCCCATGAACCAAATTCACTCCTGGTCGCTTATGTTCGGGGCATACTTGGCTTTCCATAGGTTTGTCCATGGTACCGAATTGTCTTTTACCCATCTCCACCAGAGCTTTGACCTGTAGGCTTCAATGGTTACCTGTGGGTCCTGTAACCCCAGGCCGCCTTTTCTTTTTGGGTTGCATACTTTATCCCAGGCCACCAGGGCCCATTTATTTCTATGTTCTATGCCACTCCATAGGAAGTCTCATTGGATGGCTCTGATATTTTGTAGTATTCCTTTGGGGGCTGGGAACATTGACATCATATACACCAGGATTGCTTGAAGAACTATTTTGGTGAGGATAAGCCTTCCATGTAGTTTTAGGGCTCTGTATGTCTATTTTTTTACCCTCTCCTACAATTTGTTGATAACTCCTTCCCACGTGGCCTTGGCGTAGTCTTTGTTCATCAGGGGTATTCCCAAGTATTTTGTTGGGAGCGTTTTGTGTTCAAACCCCAGAATGTTGGCCAGGTTGTGCTAAATTGTTCGATTAGTGTCGAAGAAATATATCATGGATTTAGAGTGGTTGATTTTTTCCCCCGAGGCTTCCCCAAAGTCTTCTAAAATTATTTTAAAATCATTTTCTTCCTTTACCCATGGGTGTGCCATGGACTAAGGTATCATCAACGAATTTTTGGTGTGTGGAGGTTGGACAATTTTCATACGGTTTGATACCTTTTATTTCCCCAGCTGCAGTTGCACTTTTTATACCTTTGCTTAGCCCTTCCATCATTAGAATGAATAGGAAGGGGGACAATGGGTCCCCTTGTCTTATGCCTCTAGATGGAATGAAAGGTTTTGTTGGGGTTCCATTGATTAGTAGAGAGTAGCTTGTCGTTGAGACTAGAGTGACTATCTAGTTGATCCAATGTTGGTCGAAACCAAAAGATTCCAGAGTCTTATCCATGTAATGCCATCTTATTTTGTTGTAATCCTTCTCCAAATCAAGTTGAATTATCATCCCCCCTCTCCTTTGGATTTTCAGTGTGTGAATGATCTCCCGGTCTTGGATGATATTGTCCAGAATTTGTCTTCCTTCCACAAAACCCGCTTGTTCCTATGAAATCAGTGTGTGAAGTAGTGGCTTCAGTCTATTGGCTATGAATTTGGATATTATCTTGTAAACTACATTGCATAAATTTATATGTCTGTAGCGATCTAGGGTTCTAGATTCATTATCTTTCCGGATTAGAGTGATCATTGTGGCATTTAAATATTTCAGGATGGATGTTGATCTCCTGTAGTCCTCCACCACCCCGTAAATATCATACTTAACCACTTACCAATAGGATTTGAATAATTCCACTATGAACCCATCCAGGCATGGGGCCTTTCTGTTGGGCATCTCCTAGATCACTTGGTCAATTTCTTCCTTGGAAATGAGTTTTCTTAAGCCAACATTTTTCTCCTCTGTGACTAGCTTGGGGATGTGCTGAATTATTCTTTGTATGGCCTCCGATATATCTTTTTTTGGTTCCTGGGCTATCCCCTGGAAGTGGTTGACCAGTGTATTCTCAATTTCCTGGTGGGATTCTCTTTCGATCTTGTCTTGATCCCTAATCTTAAAGATTTTGTTGTGGGATCTTCTTGCAATAGTTGTTCTGTGAAAGAACTTGGTATTCCTCTTCCCTTCCTTTAGCCATATTATTTTGCACTTTTGATGCCACAAGGTTTCTTCCTATAGGAATCTTTCTTCCCATTCCTGGGTCAAATGGATCTCCTCCTTTTTTCGGTCCTCTGTGTATCCCTCTTCGATGCATTATTCTTGTAGTTTCCTCATTCTTTCCTCGATGCTCTTTTTCCGCTGGTTTATATTTCCAAAGACCTCCTTGTTCCATTCCTTGAGTTTTTGTTTGATGTGTTTTAGTTTTTTGTAAAGTTTGAACATCCTTGTCCCTTCGTCCAGAAGTTCCTTCCACCACCACTGGTTGATGTTCTTCTTGAAAGTGGGATGGTTGATCCAGAACTTCTCAAATCTAAAAGGTGTGTTCTTCGGTGTAGTTTGAAAATTTTCTTCCAGTTGAACTGGCCAGTGATTCAAACTCTCCCATTGGAGGATGTTGCAGTCCAAAGTTAGTCCCTGCAGCATGATTGATTCTGACACCAAGAATCTGTCTAGGGTTGTAGCTATTTGGTGGTGACCTAGTCATTTGTTGTTCCAGGTGAACTGACTATTGCTGGTTATGATTTCCACAAGCTTCATTGTGTTAATGCAAGCTAAGAAATATTCCCATCTCTATCCAATATCCTAGTGCCCCCTTTTTTCTCCGCCAGTGTAGTGATGATGTTGAAATCCCCTGCCAGGATCCAGTGGAGGTTGCGGGTACACTCCTTTAGATTCTCTAGGTCAAGGAGAAATCTTATTTTTTCCTCCATAACTTGGGGGCCATACACATTAGCGCATAGAATTTCCTCTGTGTTCCCTATAATTTGCATATGAACAGAAAGTGTGTTTCTCATGGCTTCTTCTGCAAGTAGGTTCATCAATTGTGGGTTCCACAGGGTGAGGATACCTCCCACTGTCTCTTGGCTTTCGACAACCAACATATTGTACTTCCTCCAGTGTTTTTTGCTGATTGATTTGATTCTGTCTAAAGTGCATTTTATCTCTTGAATGAAAAATAGGTTAGGTTGTTCCTTACTCAATCTATTTTTAAGGATTCTTTATTTTCTTGGGCTATTTAGGCCTCTATATTCTATGTTATGAGCTTCATTTAAACATGTGGGGGGGATTTGGGGAAGACATTTTAATCTTACCTGAATTTGTCAATAGGGCTCCTAGTTCTTGTAGGGCTACGCTATTTCATTTTTTGCCTTTCTTCCACCTTGCCTACTTGGGTGAGTATTGTGGTTGTCCCTCGCCTGTTTTGATTCCTTGGTGTCCTATCTCGCCATTCATGCACTTGATCCCTCTAGAATTCTCTTCCTCCCTTAGGAGGTGTTGGCACAAGGGCAGACCTAGGGTTCAACGCTTCAACAATGCACCAACAAAACCCTAACTACCAACCCTTTCAGCAACACCTACGAAACAGATGAAGTCTCACCCGAGGTAGAGGCAAGGGTGATTACAGGACTCAAGTGTCTACAACCTATATGGGACACAAATCTTTGATCACAATACTTAATAGAGCACTTAGAAATTAACATTGATTAGCTTTTATCCTTATTCAAATCGCAGGTTAGAACCCTAATTACATAACAACGCAATACTCACCAAGATATAACACATCCAATCACTTAGCAAATAGGAATAAACCAAATCTATCATTCATTCATATCACTAAGCACTAAGCTACTACATCAAAAGAATCTAACATATATTATTGTGCTAAGCATAAATAAAATAACAACCATAATGCACAAAGCAACCACAACATAGAATATACGTGGTTCACCCCAGTGTGGGGATATGTCCACCAACTCTTCTTCTTATTTATTCCCTTCTGTCAATCTTATTACATGCACAGAGCCACAAACCAACTCTCCGTAGGACAAGAGATCTGCGTGCACCTTTCCATATCCTCCTTCCCTGAGCTAGGTTCAAGCATAGAGCCTTCTTACAATCACTTGAACTTAGCTCTACAAGTTCTCAACACACAATAGGCACAGAGCTAAATCAATCACATAGATCCAACTACTTACATCACTTTCACTTATCATAACACAACACTCAACTTACCACTGATTTATCACCTTGGTGCCTTCCTACATCGCCTAGATATCTATTTATACATTACAAATGGGGCCTAAACATGGGGAAAACCCATGGGTTGACATCCCATACCCATTACATAAACCCTAAACCCAAAAATCCCTAAAAAGGGAGAGAGATCTTGCAATCTCCGCTTCATCTTGCGCTCTATCTTCGACAAGCCTATCGAAGTCCCAAAATTGGTCAAACATGACCAACGTTTCCTCAAAACTTGGTCAAGGACCAATAGACCCCTAACACTCACCTGTGACTCATCCCGAGTCACTCTGATCTGGGTAACTCTGCCTCAAAGGCCTCAAGCTTAGCTCAATCTGTTTTGACTTGCTGCTTCGCCAAAGCCTCCTACTTGGTGAATTGTTGAATAACTTTCTCGATCACAGGTCCTTCCAAGCATTGTTCTACCGTTGTGACCACTTGTTCTAGCTATGCACCTCGTCCTTCAATCTCCTCAAAAAGTGTGCAACCTTCATCATGCACTGGCTAGAGCCTCTAGGTCACTTCCATGACTTTACTCTGGATTGCATGGACCTGTTGCTGAACCGTGCATTGTTCCTATGAACTTTTCATCTTCTTGACCACTGACAGTGGCTTCAGTTATGCTTGCATTGTTCTTGCTTGACGCTTTGCCTCCTGGAGCTGTGACTCCAATGTCCTTGGTTCTGGGTCTTTTGTTAAGCGCTCATAGGTCTGTGCACTTCGACTGCTGAGTTGTTTGCATTCTAAGGCCAATGCCTTGATTATCTCGACTGTGCTCCAGGTAGTTTCTTCCCTTTGCTCGCACTTCCCGCAGAGTGCTTGGCACTGCTTATAATTCCAATTCTGCTACTCTTTGTTGGAGATGAGGAATGGCTTCAGAAATCTTCCCCACTTGACTCTCCACTGGGTGTTCTTCTATTTGTGCAAGGCCTAGCATAGATCAAAGTTCTCTAGTGAATTCCTCCTTAATTCCCATTTGTTCTACAAACAAATGTTCTTTTTCCTTCTGGATCTGCACTCTATCCTCTGCAAACTTCGCTTCGAGGTCATCTTTTTCTTGTTGCAGAACCCGATTTTTCTCTATGGATTCCTCTTTTGCTTGCTTCAATGCCTTTGTGGCCTTCTCTTTTTCTTCCTATACACGGTGAAGGAGAGCTTCAGTTGCATCTTTTATTCTGTGTAGCTGGGCAGGCTCATATCCCACTTCAATTCCTTCAGATGATGGTGGTGTAGTAGACACTGTGTGGTTGGAGTAGATGTCTTGCTATACCCCTTTCAGCTCTACTTCAATCCTATCATACATGGTCTCTTGTTTTGCTTCATTGTGCTGTAAAATATCCTCTGAGGTATCTGATACAATGACGATGATGAGGTCGATACCATCAACCATGAGCACAGTCTGCAACTTGGGCTTAATAGCTTTTGACTTCTTTTGCGATGAAGGTTTCATGGGGGATGTTGTTCCAAAGTCTGTACTTAAGGCTAGAAAGTACAGGGTCTAAGCATCCAAAAGTGGTGTGAAAGATAAAAAGGAGGAGGATCAACCTTCGGGAAAGGAAGCTAATGCTGATTTCTAAGTTTCCTCTGTCTCGCTTCCAAAAGTTCCTGGATGCTTATATCCCATTCAATGGCGGCCCATGATCGTTCTAGTTCTACCCGGGTGGTGATTGTTTTAAGTATGGTGTCGAAAAGGTTCAGAGACATGGTGGTTTGATCCAACAAGTTGGGTTCAATATTGGGCTGTCTGGCAATGGGAACAGTCATAGAGGAAAAGGGAAATTTAAAGGAAAGTTCGAGGTTTGGGATGTTGCCTCAAATTTTTGGATCGTAAAAAGAGCACTCTCGAATCCAAAATCACAAATAGAATGCAAACCAAAGGCCTTTTCCTGTAACTCAGTTAATTTTTAATAAATCATGTGAGAAATGTGAGAAAACATTAAGCTGTCTATAATGCGAGTCTTCTATCAAGGGAGAATCTCACCCTGTAAACAGAAGAAGAAAAAGACAAGAAGAAATCTGACAAAGCATAAAATATAAAGATCTAAAAAATTCACTAAATCGCAGTGAATCATTCATCAGACATATAAATGCGAAATGAAATTGAATATAAGATAACAAAGGAAACAAAATCATAACTCAGTCTTGACAGAATCAGGAATCTTCAGATTGCTTTGTATTAATTTTCAAGCTAAAAAGTCTCTATTACAATCGGCCAAAAAGGTCCAGCCTCATTTTTTTCTTCAAAATGCCTATACAAATGTCTGAACATTTGAATTTCAATCGTTCCCAAAATTTTCAGTTAGAAAATGTGAAGTTCAATCATTTCTCTTCTTTGCCTTTGTCATCTTTCATGCGGGTGGAGCACCTTCCTTTCTTTACTCTTCAGGTTCTAAAAATAGAATAGGCAGACACACGTCATGATTTGGTACTGGAAACCTATCCTTTCACCTGCTTGATGCAAGTGACACACCTCTCTACCAACTGGTCTATCAACCAGGAAGGCTCTACTTGGTGGTTTGCCTCAAAAGTGTAACAATACTTCGCTAACTATGGCAACCTTCCTCCCACTTGTCGGTCTTTGGTGGTGATGGAACATAACTATATACTTGGTTTTATCAACCATTTATCCACTTGAACTATGTCAGTCTGGTTGATCTGTGATATTTCAGCCCGCTCTTTTTCCTCGTTCTCCTTGATATTGAGTAGGTTCTTGTCTATATCGATTTGGCCCAGTGTCCCAGCGTTGCTTCCATTATCGAGACTCAAAAAACTTTCATCTATCAAGATGAAGGTTTATTCACAAGAGTTTCTTACCTCTTTAGCTCGTTCTCTGTTCTCGGATATGTTTCACTCCCATGCCTTCAGCAAGATGTTACCTCTGGTCTTCTCTGGGATGGAGAGCTTGGAACTATTGTCCATTTCCTTTTTCGTCATGGCTATGACAACCTCTTGGAAAGCAACCCGAGCCACTCCAACTTCTCTTTCTCTCAAAGAGAGGTCTTATAGCACTCGATCAATGTTCTGGTAGTGGTTTTGAATGGTTTCCACTTTAGCAAGTAAATATTGATGAGCTGCTGACACTCTTTTTCAGATTTCAATAGCTTGGGATTGGAATATCCTAATATCTATCACCTGTCTCTCGGGGAAATTTAATTTTTCCTGTAACTGCCCTATCAATTCTTCTTACTGGCTTATCTGTGACTGACCGGTCTAGGCTGATAGTTGTGTTTTTTCAAGATCAGATTTGAGCCGCTAAATTTCTTTTTGATCGGCTTCTCTTACTAGCTCTAGACCTTTGTTCACATGATCTATGAAAGTAGCTTCTATTGTAGCTAGCTTAGCCTCCAAAGTTTTGATCAAGCGGTTCTTCCGCGTTAATTGTTCTTTTAGGGATCCGATAGAGTATTGGTTGGCTCTAGAAAAATCCCCCAATGTCCCTGCTATCTGAGTTGTGAATTCCCCCTTTTTCATGGCTTTCCCATCAGCTAGGATTTTGAATTTTTTGGCTACCATGCCCGCCTCTCGGTAAAGCTCTTGCTTCACAATGACCTTTCTCTTCTTATCGAAGAAAAATTCGTTCGGAGGTAATTCTTCTACAGTAATGGGTGTTAGTTATTCGTCGAAAATCCATCCCTCACCGGGGGTCCCCTTCGTGGACTGTAGGGGAGTGATATAAGCGATGGGACTGTTGATATGCTTGGATGATTTCCCTGGGGTAACCTCCAAGGCTATCTTGCTTGAAGGGTTGGAGGTCTCTGCTTCCTATTTCAGGCCCCCGATTTGCTTTTTCTTTTCCTGATGCTCCTCCTGGTCAGGTCCTGAATCTTTGGAGCCCTTGGCTTCCGTTTGTTGTACGTCTGCGGTCTGTGGATTCTTACCTTGTAAGACTGGGGGAAGGCAACTTCGTCGGTGTTCCTAAAATTTGAATAAATCAGCCATCTCCTTCAGCGATAGGGTTTAAATCTGACTTAGGACCTCGGCATAAGATCTCGCTCCTCGGAATATGTCATCATGAGGATAATGCTCATGTTCATATCTTTTAGGCCACAACTCACCATGTGATTACTCACGACCTTGTGTGGGTCGTGTTTCTTGAAGTCAATGTGGACCAATTTAATATCTTCTAAGGCCACTCCCTCGACTTTTGCATGTCCAAAATATAATAAAGAATATGTATTCAAATGGATGGGGAAGGGTGGCCATACCTTCTTTGAAAAACCTTTATTCTCTTTTCTTATGCCACCAATCACGGTCTGCCTGGCGATTTTGCGACATACCATCCTATCCAACATAAATAGTGGTAGACCATACAGGGGGCACAGAGGCGCCAAAAACCATGATGTATGAAAATTCTAATTCTACATACCAATCAACCACACTACTTAAGTTGGTGGCGATGCTATCTGAAATCCTGGGCGGTGGGTTACCGAAGATGGAAACATGCATCGGTACCATTACCCAATTGAAAATCTCATATATGAATTTTGTGGCCTTATCCTCCCAAAGTTTTGAGTGATAGACATGGATAGGCTCAGCATCAGATGGATTCTAGCTCCAACTCATTAGAGAGAAAGGCATCATGAAACAAACAATGTCCACGATGTAGGCGGACATGAAAAATGAGGCAGCTTTCCCATTCTCCTTCAGTGCTCGATATTCAGTAATCCGACTGGTTAGACTGTCTGACAATAGTTTGGCCCAGTCGAAGGAACAACCTTTAGCGACTGTGTGAATCAGAGGCACCCACGGGAGGTAAAAGTGTGCGGTGTCCTCCCTCCCGTACAACCTACAGGTCATCATTGCTATATACCTGAATTGTGGTTCTAAGGAAGAGATTGAATAAACTCTGTTACCATCCGCCCTGAATTTTGCAGGGTGCGAGACCCAATCTTTGATCAGATCAGTGAACTTTCTGTCGTATTGCTAGCATTCCTTCCGCTTGAAATCTTCCAAAAACTCGACATTGTACACGAAGTTCGGTGTGAGTGACAATTGATAGATTGCCTACAAATGTTCTGGTCGAAAAGTTCCAATTGTCACAGTCTGCTCGTTGATAATAGTCTTGGTCAGGATGTCCACATGGTCTAGCACCCACCTGATCATATCATAATAGGGAAGGAGTCGTGGCCTTGCCACTATTTTGTGCATCTCCGCTCGAACAACAATTTTGTATTTGGTGGCCAAATTGTCCTTCTTGTTATCGCTGGAATCGTTTGAGTAGTCCACCAATTTGGACTGAAGAATGTCGGAGACGTATGACCAAGTTTTGACAGTATCAATACTTCAGGGTGAAGTATCGGAAATAGTATCTCTGCCCTGACCTGAACTCTCAGCAATTTCCTTGGATGCTTTTCGTGGAGCCATGATAGAGGAATCTATACTTATCTCTCTTGTAGTAAAAATGTAGATACAGAAAAAAGTTATCCTAATGAAAAAAATTCTTTGCGCAAAACAAAAATGAAATTTGAAATAATGAAAGAAAGAACTCTTTGTCTTAACCATTTAAAACCCGATGTCCTTGTGGATAGAACGGTCCAATCGTTTTTAAAGAAAGATTTAGTAGTAAAAGAAATATACTTACCTGTCACTTCGTCATATTTCAAATAAATGCCATAATTTTATGGCAGGTCCTAGCACAAATCAGCGCAAAAACATTTAAATTTACCCCGTAGACGGTGTGTGTTAAATTTTAAATTTACCCCGTAGACGGTGCATGTTAAAATGTATTAATGCATTTATTGATCTGGCTTAGATCCTTTAATTAGGCTTGTTTTAGTCTTTAATCTCCTTTTTCGATGTTCGCCGTATCGGGAGAAAACCCTTCCCTTTGAGCCCCCAAAACCCGAAATCGCGATGATGCGATTTAGTTTGAAAAACGTAATCTGCATTAAGTGCTTAATTAACCCATGTTTAAAGAATATCGCGACTTCCCGACTCGGGGCTACGAAGGTATAGTTTTTTGGAAGAGCAATTGTTGAGTCATGAAACCCCAATAGTGTTTGACTATGGTTTAAAATATTTACCCCTGACACTAACCCGGGTGACTTTTGGAAGCGTCTCACGACTTCGCGTATCAAAGTTTGGAAACCTTGCAACTTGTAACTCCCGAAGCACAAAAGTGTGAGGTAAAGAAAAGTGATAGACTTTCTCAGTGGTTAGGACTATGATAATTTAGGACTATTGTCGGGGTAAATTTTTTGATTGCAAGAATTATATTTCAACCATTTGTAAAAGGCGGCTCCAACATAGGCTCCAACTAGGGATCTCGTCTTCCTATGACACGGGAAGAATGGTAGACCACGTGCCTATATTGGGTAAATGGATTCATAGGCTTCTTTCTACAGAACTTGTTTTAGGAAGGGGATACAAAGGGAAAAAGAGATTTTTTCTTTACTTCTGAAAATCTTTTGAAAACTCACATGCTTTGTAAAATCAGCAACAACCCCTTTCATGACCTTCTCCTTCTCGTTACTGAATTTAGGTCTGCTTTAAGATAATCAAAACAATCCTAGGAAATCCAACAGATCTTTCGGCTTTTGGCTTGCATCAAACAAAGTAAATTTCATGCTTTTAATCGAGGAGCCCTATCTGAACTTGGGATGCAGATCCAGTTTCGAAAAGGCTGGTAACCAGAGTAGATTGAAATTTTCATATGACATCCTTACAGATATCTCAGATATTGCTTCACTGCCAGCGAGCCTGTTCAGTACCCCGGTGAAGTTATTTGTCCCTTTTTACTAAATTTCTTTTCACCACTTCGAATCATAATTATGCATTTAAATGCTGAGACAAGGGAAATCATTTATGAATGTCATTTCATCGTCTTATTGGACTAGATGGGGGCAATCAAATATGAATTTCCTTTCACCATATGTCCTATATTTTACTTTTTGAACACAAAGTGGGGGCAATCAGTTGTACCAAGTATACCAGGGATGATATTTGTGCAAAATTTACAGTGGATGTCTGTCAACTTTCTTTGATTACCTCGGACCAACCTTCTCTTAACTTTCAAAGCATCTTGGCCCACATGGAAAATGGGAAAGACTACTTCCAGGGGCCTTCCTTCAAGCAAGCCTCAATCCTTAAAAAACTGTTAAGAAACCTAGGAGAGTCAGGATCAGCCTACGCATAACTTTGTTTAGTTGGAGAGTGAGGAGTTATGAGGACTGGCTTACTTTTTAAGATCTGTTTTCCATCTTCCAAAGATAAAACGTAATCTCTTCTCCTTCTTTGGGAAACCCAGAAAGATGCTTGGTTTTTTAAGAATGTAAAACCGAGGGTAGAAAGGGGCGATGGAGAAATATCTAAAAATCAAAAAACAGGGGTCATGGATTAAACCCAACTCTTGGAACCCTTTATCGAAGATGATTTACTTTCTCTACTTATTTTAATTACCTCTTATCTTTATCTAGGTGAAACTCTTAGGACCCGGAGTAAGAACTCGTTCTTTTAACAACATATCACACTTACGATACTGTCACAGCACTTTAGAGACCTTCTTTTGAAAAATAGACTTCTCTGGAATTCACACCTTTGCCTTACCATTTTCGTTCTCTTTTGAAATAACGGAAAGTCTTTCTTATCACCTATTTTCGGCAAATCTATCTTCCGATATACGACCATCTGTTTGTTCCTTTCGCTTGTTTGGGATGCAAGCCGGGATCCTATAAGGGAACAACACAAAGAGTGTCGGGGCTTTAAAAGAACTGAATGCATTGAAAATTTTGTATCCCTACTTCTAGAAAAACACTGACCTATTTTATTTTTGATGAAAGTAGACTTACCAAAGAAAATCATGAAAATGAAAAGAAAACACACACCGGTATATACAGTGTAAATTTTGGAAACTATTTATTTCATATAGTGTTTTAAGTAACGCCCTTTGACCGGGGCATTGAGGATTTTACCGTCCAAATTCTCTAACAGAAACAATTTTTTTCCTTCAGGAGTTGTGACCTTGAATGGTCAGTACTAGATGTGATCGAATTTACCATGTTTTTCCGAGTCTTCCTTCCTAGCATCCCATTTTAAAACCAAATATTCGAGGAGAAATTCCTTTTCTTTGGCCTTATGATCGAATAATGCTTTCATGTTGTTCTGGTATTTATGCAACCTTTCGTCCACTTTAGCCCTGTGTTGTTGGACTTCAATCAGCTGGTTTATTCTTCTTGTGACATGATTTGGTTCTTCATTCTCATCTTGCCAAAGTTTCATTATGGGGAGCGCTAGATTTATAGGTAATACTACATTGGTCCCGTACACCATTTGGAAAGGATAAGTGTCGATAGACTTTTTTGTGCCTATCAGATTTTCCCACAAGGCATATTTCAAATGCACATGCCAAGATTTTTTGTTTTCACTCAACACTTTCTTAATTATATCGATTAGGCTCTTGTTTGAAGACTCAGCTAGCCCATTTCCCTGGGGATAGTATGTTGTGGAATGATCGAGCACGATATTGTACTTTTGGCAAAAGATGACCATAGCCATAGATTTAAATGCCTGGGCATTATCTGTGACTATCTTTCAGGGGCAGTCGAATCTAGACAAAATGTTCTCTTCCAGGAAATCTATTACCACAGAATCTGTTTCCCTTCTAGTTGGGATAGCCTCCACCCATTTGGTGAAGTAGTCTGTAGCAGTCAGGATCCATCTATGTTGAGCGCTAGAATGAGGGTTAATTTCACCTATAAAATCTAGTCCCCATTGCTGAAAAGGGGCTTCCATTTTGACCAGAACCAACAGTAGCGTTGGGATTTTATACTTTCCTGCGAACAATTGGCAAGGGTTATAGGCTCTAACTTTAGCGTTGATGTCTGGGAAAATTTTGGGCCAATAATATCCTACCCTCAATATCTTATAAGATATTTCCCTCCAGGCGTGATGACCTCCACACACTCCTTCGTGAAATTGGCTTATGCCTTCTCTGTTTCTGATTCAACTAAACAAACCCACAGGAAGACAAGTGGGTCCTTCCAATACAATTGTCTTTCGGATATACAGTACTTGACCGCATGTGACTTCAGCGTTCTGTCTTTAGATGGGGATAAGTCACTCGGGCACTCCAAGGTAAGCAGGTAGGACACTATGTCATTGTACCAATCTGATGAAGCAAACTTCTCTTCGATTCTGATTCTAGTTGTTTGTTCATCGAGCTCGTTCATGTCCACACACTCTTCACATCCCTATAGGCCATTTATTCTGAGGGATCTGAAATTTGATTTAGCTAAGAGTTTAGCCAAACCTTGTCCCTTTACTAGTCTCATCGGTTTTATCTCCAGGTTGAATTCTTGAATTTTGGCAAGCCACCGTCCTCTTTTGCCATCACTGTCGAACTGAACCAAAATGTATTTTACGGAGCTGGTGGGTACGTACGCAATTACATTGGAATGTAACATGTAAGTTCTAAATGCCTTTAACACCTTCACCATAGCATATGATTGTTTTTCCATTATATCGTATCTGAGTTCGGCATCTCTAAGACTTTTGCTGAAAAAGGCTATCGGTTGCTTGAAACCTTCTTCATTTTTCTGGAGGAGTACCACGGCAAGTGTGTGTTTGGAGGAGAACGAGAAAATAAGAAAATTCTTTAGATAATAAGGGCTTGCCAGTATGGGTGCCTCGATTATAACCTTCTTGATGCGTGCAAACGATGCTTTGGCTTCTGTTGCCCATTTCACTTCGTTGTTTTTCTTTAGCATATCTGTGATCAACTTCACGATTTCAACAAAGTTTGGGATAAATCTCCTCAAAAAAATTATTTTTCCTAAGAATGACTGAATCTCTTTTACATTCCTAGGGATATTTATTGTGTCTATAGCTTCAACTCTTTTAGGATCAATTTTAATTCCATCTCTAGACAGAATATGGCCCAAGAGTTTACCTTCTTGCATAGTGAAGTGATACTTTTTGGGGTTTAAAGACAAACCAAACCTGCGGCATTTCTTAAACGTCTGCTTGAGATGTATCAGATGATCTTCATTAGATTTAGAAAAGACAGTTAGATCATCAAGATAGATAACCACAAATTTGTCCCTTTTGCCAATGAAAGCGATATCCATATCACGTTGGAAAGTAGCACATGCATTCATTAAACCAAAAGGCATCTTGTCATACATAAATGTACCCCAAGTGGTGGTGAAGGCTATTTTTTATTTATTGTGTTCGTTGACGGCAATTTGATTGTACCTGGAAAACCCATCGATCATAGACATCCTATTTTCCCCAACTAATTTTTCTAAAATGTGATCCATTTTGGGTAGAGGGTAATTGTCTTTGAAGGAGGACTTATTTAGATTTCTAAAATCAACACACAGTCTAATTTTCCCGCTTTTCTTTCTAACCAAGACCAGGTTTTCTACCTAATCAGAGTATCTCAGTGGTACGATTATTTTTGCATCTAGGAGCTTTTTGACTTCCCTTTCGACCACAGGCAATAAAATAGGATTGATTTGTCTGATTTTTTGTCTAAAGGGTTTGACACCAGGCTGCAGGGGTATCTTATGTTCAATCATAGTGGTGTCATGGGTTCTCAACTCTTCATATGACCAAGCGAAAACATCTTTGTACCGCCCGAGTAAGTATTTATACTTGATTTTTACCTCGGGAGGAAGGTACTTTGATATTTTTACTATCCTAGACTCCTCTTTGGTCCCTATGTCGCAGTCTTCAACCTCTTTTGGTTGGGGTTGCAAAGAAGATTTTAAGGGCATATCATTTTGGTCGAAAATTCTCTCCAAGGGGATCAGTCCCTTCAAAATTTGATTGTTCTTTAAAACCAACATGCGATGATTAGCAATTTTCTCTCGGAACTCCTGAGGCTCCTCCCCCTCTTGCATGATCCGGGCATGATCGTTTTGGTTCTCCTGGTCAATGTGGGTTTCGGAGAAATCACCCACCATTTCTAGAAACTTTCTGATATGTTTGTCATCCTCGAAGACCTGCCATTGTTGTATGTTATTTGGTATGTATAGTTTGTGCCTTACCTCTATGTGGTATTTTAATTTGAAAGCGGTAGGGGGTACGAAAGTTGAAGCTTCTTTGGCTAACGAATCGGCTTGCAGGTTTTTGGCGCATGGGATGAAATGAACATTTACCAATGAAAATAAATTTTCCATTAAATCCCAGGTGTAATTCCTGTAAGATCTCAATCTTGGGTGTTTGGCCTAGTATTGTCGGTTTATCTGCTTCACTATCAACTCTGCATCTCCGTATACTTCCAAGTTATTTATGTTCAGCTTCCTGTTAGCTTCTAATCCTAAGACTAAGGCCTCATACTCTCATACGTTATTGGTGCAGTCTATATCCCACTGAAGCTTGTAAGAGAAAGGAATAACAAATTCATTTTTAGGTGCTACAAACAGTACTCCTGCATCTGCTCCTTCATATGACATGGCACCGTCAAAAAATATTTTCCAAATTCCAATGCTACACAAATTTTCTTCTATCTTTCCTAATTCATTTTCATCTATGTAATTATATTCTGTACAGCTATTTACACCATCATCAAAAGACAAAATACAATTTCCTAGATCTTGATCGGCAACATAAATAAGAAAATTGTTAGGATTCTGCGGGTTGCTCACTATGTATGCTAGCTTCGTTTCCCTATAGAGCCGAGTAAATTGTCCACCAAACACATGAATTGTGGCATAGGTCATGTCTAGTTGAAGAGACCCCCCAAGTTTGTTTCCCCATGATCTAGATAGCAGTAAACCATACTTCAAAGGTATATCAGTGATGACTACATCCATCAGGATGCTTTTCACTGGGACCTGTGCAAGGGTGACTACTAAATCTTTTATCATACCCATGCACTTAACTCTTCTTGAATAGAAAGAGTAGAGATATCCATAGGCCTGGTGATCTCGAGGCCTAGTCTGTCCATAATAGACTTGGGCATCACATTATGTGAGGCCCCAGAGTCTAGCATGCAGTTATGCAGTAGTCGATCATGCACATTCAGGGTAATATAGAAGGGGGCGACGTTGTCTCTAGCACCCTCGAAATGTGGACCAAAAGTGATATTAGGCTTATCATCTTCCAATTTTATCACGTCAGAGTGACTTTCTAGATCTGGAAAACCTATCATTTTGGTTATCTGCTTTCGATACACAGGATTTTTCCCTAATTTGACCAGGGGGATCAATATTTTGATCTTATTTATCTCATTTTCAAAGATGAAACCTCCACTACCTTTGATCTTATTTGTTTGTGTTAATTTATTTCCCGTGAGTTTATCTACCCGTATATGTGTTTCAGCTATCTTAGTTTCTTTTGCTTGGGTCTCAGCCTCCTTTACTTTGGGATTCAGGGAATCTACCTCTCTTACTTTTCTAGTAGGTATCTCGGTCTCTTTTGGGACGGGCTCATATATTTCTCCTCTAGGGATAATTTTCTTGGGTTGAGGAGTCGACGCAGGTTTTTTTTTAGGGCTCAGGTTGTACCTAGGTTGGACCTCAGCCATTATAGAATCAGTTATTTCTTGATCAACAGAAACATCAATGTTGTTTATGTCAACATCTTTATTTGACGGTTGCAATGTGTTTAAGGACTTCTCGTAGTCTTGATTATTTAAGTAGGGTTGTGTGCAATCATCACCCATATTTGTCACATCTTTATCTAGGTCCTCGAAATCTTGCGGGTCGTTTCCTCCTATAAAATTTTCGTTTTTTAAAGGAGTTTGAATTTTCTAGTCTTCATTTTTAATCTGTCTTTGTTGATTTTGAGGATTGGGGTTTCTTCTGAACTCCCTCTTCACAAAAGGATCTTCCTTGGATTGATTTAGTTCCATTTTGGAAATCGTATTTGGTAACTCTTTGATTATCCTAGCCATATCATCGATTTTATCATCTGAGGATCTACTAGGCCCTAAGGGTCCCGCTTGTTCCCTAAAACATTTGGTTTCTCGGTTTCCCATTTCTACCTTTGTTTTCAATTTGTCAAAAGCCATCATGTTACATTCGATCTCTACAACATCATCTTGCATTTGGGTTAGGGTAGCCCCTCTCCTTTCTCTCAAAAGAAGTGTGAAATCAGGTTCGAAGGCTCCTGCAAAGGTTAACTTGGCTACAGGTTGGGATGGTTTAACTTCAACTGGGATCTTATTATATAACTTGTTAAATCTTTGAATGAATTCCATAACAATTTCAGAATTTTTTTTTCTTTAGAGACCCAAACTCGGTCAAATAATACAAATGGTCTTTCCTTTCTCCCCATTGTCTAAGAAAAGAGTCTTCTAGGGCATCATAGGATAGCATTGAACCTGCGGGTAGAATTCGAAACCAGGTTCGTACCTGTCCTTCGAAAGTCTAGATGAACAACCTCAAGTATACGTCTTCATGTTCGAGACCTAGGATATCTGTGAACTGGTCAAAGAAATTTATATGTTCGTTCGTGGTCAAGTTCCCTTTCCCTGTAAATTTATGTCAGTTTTTCATGTAGTTTTTAGGAAGGTCGTGAAGAGGGACAGGCAGGACCAAAGGCTCATATCTTGCAGCTACTTTAGCAAAAACTCTGAGAGGCGGGGGTGGCCCTTGGCCCCCCACTCCTCCTCCTAGAGCCCCTTCCCCTTCCCCTCCTAAAACCCCTCCACCTCCTCCTCCGACAATATCCATAGGTAGTACAGGATAGGAAAATGGTGCATTATAAAGAGGGTTCTGGAACACTAAAAGCGAATCCTTATCTTCTTCGAGAGATGAGAAAACTGAAGAAAGGTGAAAAGGGATGCGAGGGCCTGGTTTCTCAGATTTGCAAGAGATGTAATCAGGGGAACCCGCGGGCGTGAAATTTGAGTATATGGTATACTCTTCGAGACTAGGCAGGGTCGTGAAATCTAACTGAAGGGTCGGTGAGATATCGATCGCTGATAAATCTACTACGAGATTTTCACCTTTATCTATGTCAGAGGTTGTCGGATGGATTTCACTTTTAACATCGGGGAGAGCTAAATTTGGGTTGATGGTTTCAGGGGGGAAATTGTGCGAAGTTGAAGGTTCAAAAGAAATCTTAGCCTTGGACTATGGGTACTTAAGCTGGTAGACGACAGTGGTCGGCTTAAGGGAACCTTTTGTTTTCAGTATTTTTTCGGGATCGGAAACGGGCGTGGTCTGTTTACCATCTGGGTTTTTTCTGTTGTTCCTTCACCTGGAAGCCAACTTACTTAGATGTGGAGTCACCAAGTGAATGATGAAATTTTAGCATTAACAAGGTGTTCACCCTTTGTTCACTATCAAAGGGTAGGAACTAAGAATGTCGTTCTCCCAGGGAAAAGGTTTCGTAACTTCGTTCCCCTGCAACGACGCCAGAAAGATGTTGTTCCAGAGTCTGTACATAAGGCTAGAAAGTACAGGTTCTAGGCATCTGAAAGTGGTGTGAAAGATAAAAAGGGGGAGGATCAACCTTCGAGAAAGGAAGCTAATGATGATTTCTAAGTTGCCTCTGTCTCGCTTCCAAAAGTTCCTGGATGCTTATATCTTGTTCAATGGTGGCCCATGATCGTTCTATTTCTACCAGGGTGGTGGTTGTTTTAAGTATGTTGTCGAAAAGGTTCAGAGCGATGGTGGTTTGATCCAACAAGCTAGGTTCAATATTGGGTTGTCTGGCAACGAGAACAATCATAGAGGAACAGGGAAAGTTAAAGGAAAGTTCAAGGTTTGGGATGTTGCCTCAAATTTTTGGATCGTAAAAAGAGTACTCTCGAATCCAAAATCACAAATATAATGCAAACAAAAGGCCTTTTCCCGTAACTGAGTTAATTTTTAATAAATCATGTGAGAAATGCTAGAAAAAGTTAAGTTGTATATAATGCGAGGCTCCTATCAAGGGAGAATCTCACCCTTTAAACAAAGGAAGAAAAATACAAGAAGAAATCTGACGAAGCATAAAATATAAAGATCTAAAAAATTCACAAGTCTTGTACCTGCTGATAGCCGATACAAAGGAAAAATTGCAAACGATTAGACGTATAAAATTTGATCACCACGGTAGAGGTTATACTAAATCGCAGTGAAGCATTCATCAGACATATATATGTGAAATGAAATTGAATATAAGATAACAGAGGAAACAAACTCATAACTCAGTCTTGACAGAATCAGGAATCTTCAGATTGCTTTGTATTAATTTTCAAACGAAAAAGTCTCTATTACAATCGGCCAAAAAGGTCTAGCCTCATTTTTTTCTTCAAAATGCCTATTTATACAAACTTCAGTAACAAAATGGGAAGTTCAAGAATTTCGCTTCTTTTCCTTTGTCATATTTCATGCGGGTGGAGCACCTTCCTTTCTTTAATCTTCGGGCTCTAAAAATAGAACATGTAGACACATGTCATGTTTGGTACCAGAAACCTGTCCTTTCGCCTACTTGGTGCAAGTGACGCACCTCTCTACAAACTAGGCTATCAACTTGGAAGTCTCTACTTGGTGGTTTTCCTCAAAAGTGTAACAATCCTTCACTAACTGTGGCAAACTTCCTCCCACTTGTCGGTCTTCGGCAGTGATAGAACATAACTGTATACTTGGTTTTATCAACCATTTATCCACTTGGACTATGTCAGTCTGGCTGATCTGTGATATTTCAACCCACTCTTTTTCCTCATTCTCCTTGATATTGAGTAGGTGCTTGTCTATATCGATTTCGCTCCCACGCATTTAGCAAGATGTTACCTCTGTTCTGCTCTGGGATTGAGAGCTTGGAACTACTAACCATTTCCTTTTTCGTCGTGGCTATGACAGCGTCTTGGAAAGCGACCCGAGCTGCTCTAGCTTCTCTTTCTCTCAAAGAGACGTCTTCCAGCACTCGATCAATGTTCTGGCAGTGGTTTTGAATGGTTTCCACTTTATCAAGTAAATATTGCTGAGCTGCTGACACTCTTTTTCAGATTTCAATAGCTTGGGATTGGAATATCCCAATATCTATCACCTGGCTCTCGGCGAAATTTAATTTTTCCTGTAACTTCCCTATCAATTCTTCTTGTTGGCTTATCTGTGACTAACTGGTCTGGGCCAACAGTTGTGTTTGTTCGAGATCAGATTTGAGCCACTCGATTTCTTTTTGATCGGATGCTCTGACTAGCTCTAGACCTGTGTTCACTTGATCTCCGACAGTAGCTTCTGTTGTAGCTAGCTTAGCCTCCAAAGTTCTGATCAAGCAGTTCTTCCACATTAATTGTTCTTTTAGGGATCTGATGGAGTATTGGTTGGTTGTAGAAAAATCCCCCAACGTCCCTGCTATCTGAGTTTTGAATTCCCCCTTTTTCATGGCTTTCCGATCGGCTGGGATTTTGAATTTTTTGGCTACCGTGCTCACTTCTCGGTAAAGCTCTTGCTTCATAATAGCCTTTCTCTTATTATCAAATAAAAATTCATTCGGAGGCAATTCTTCTACAGTAATGGGCGTTAGTTCTTCACCGAAAATCCATCCCTCACCAAGGGTCCCCTTCGTGGACTGTAGGGGAGTGACAAAAGTGATGGGACTGTCGATTTGCTTGGATGATTTCCCTGGGGTAACCTCTGAGGCTAGCTTGCTTGAAGGGTTGGGGGTCTTGGCTTCGTGTTTCGGGCCCCTGGTTTGCTTTTTCTTTTTCCTAATTATCCTCCTGGTCAGGTCTTGAATCTTTGAAGCCCTTGGCTTCCATTTGTTGTACGTTTGCAGTCGGTGGATTCTTACCCTGTAAGACAGGGGGAAGGCAGCTTCACCAGGGTTCCTAAAATTTGAAGAAATCATCCATCTCCTCGGCTGACAGGGTTTGAATCCGACTTAGGACCTCAACATAAGATATCACTCCTCGGAAGATGTCGTCATGAGGCGAATGCTCATGTTCATATCTTTTTAGGCCACAACTCGCCATGTGATTACCCATGACCTTGTGTGGGTCGTGTTTCTTGAACTCAATGTGGACCAATTTAATATCTTCTAAGGTCCCTGCCTCGGCTATTGCATGTCCAAAATATAATAAAGAATATGTATTCAAATGGATGGGGAAGGGTGGCCATACCTTCTTCAAAAAACCTTTAAGCTCTTTTCTTATGCCACCAATCACGGTTTGCCTGGTGATTTCATGCCATACCAGCCTATCCGGTATAAATAGTGGTAGAGAATACGGGGGCACAGAGGCGCCAAAAACCCTGATGTATGAAAATTCTACTTCTACATACCAATCATCCACACTACTCAAGTTGGTGGCGATGTTATCTGAAATCTTTGGCGATGGGTTACCGAAGATGGAAACATGCATCAGTACCATTACCCAATTGAAAATCTCGTATATTAATTATGTGGCCTTATTCTCCCAAAGTTTTGAGTGATAGACATGGATAGGCTCAGCATCAGATGGATTCCAGCTCCAACTCATTAGAGGGAAAGGCATCATGAAACAAACAGTGTCCATGATGTAGGCGGATATGAAAAATGAGGCATCTTTCCCATTCATCTTTTGCGCTCGTATTCAGTAATCCGACTGGTTAGACTATCTGAAAATAGTTTTGCCCAGTTGAAAGAACAACCTTCAGCGACTATGTGAATCAGAGGCACCTACGGGAGGTAAAAGTGTGCGGTGTCCTCCCTCCCATACAACCTACAAGTCATCATTTCTATATACCTGAATTGTTGTTCTAAGGAAGACATTGAATAAACTCCGTTACCATCTACCCTGAATTTTGTTGGGTCTGAGACCCAATCTTTGATCAAATCAGACAAGTTTCTACCATATTGCTGCCATTCCTTCCGCTTGAAATCTTCCAGAAACTCGTCATTCTACGCGAAGTTCGGCATGGGTGATAATTGATACATTGCCTACAAATTTTCTGGTCGAAAAGTCCCAATCATCACATTCTTCTCGCTGATAATAGTCCTGGTCGGGATGTCCACATGGTCTAGCGCCCACCTGATTATATCATAATAGGGAAGGAGCAGTCACCTTGCCACTATTTTATGCATATCAGCTTGAACAACGATTTTGTATTTGGTGGCCAAATCATCCTTCTCGTTATCGCTGGAATCGTCTGAGCATTCCACCAATTTGGACTAAAGAATGTCAAAGACGTATGACCAGGTTTTGACAGTATCAATACTTCGAGGTGAAGTATCAGAAACAATATCTGTGCCCTGACTTGAACTCTCAGCAATCGCCTTGGATGCTTTTCATGGAGCCATGATAGAGGACTATGTACTTATCTCTCCTGTAGTAAAAATGTAGATACAGACAGAAGTTAGCCTGATGAAAAAACTTCTTTGCGCAAAACAGAAATGAAATTTGAAATAATGAAAGAAAGAACTCTTTACCTTAACCATTTAAAACCCGGTGTCCTTGTGAACAAAACAGTCCAATCATTTTTAAAGAAAGATTTAGAAGTAAAATAAATATCCTTACCTGTCACTTCGCTATATTTCAAATAAATGCCATAATTTTATGGCGGGTCCTAGAATAAACTAGTGCAAAAACATTTAAATTTACCACGTAGATGGTGCGTGTTAAAATTTAAATTTACCCTGTAGATGGTGCGTGTTAAAATGTATTAATGCATTTATTGATCCATCTTAGCTCCTTTAATTAGGCTTGTTTTAGTCTTTAATCTCCTTTTTCGACGTTTGTCGTATCGGGAGAAAACACCCCTTCCCTTTGAGCCCCCAAAACCTGAAATCGTGATGATGCAATTTAGTTTGAAAAACTTAATCTACATTAAGTGCTTAATTAACCCATGTTTAAAGAATATCGTGACTCTGCGACTCAGGGATATGAAGGCATAGTTCTTTGGAAGAGTGATTGTTGAGTCGCGAAACCTCGATAGTGTTTGACTATGGTTTAAAAGATTTACCCCTGACACTAATCCGGGTGACTTTTGGAATCGTCTCTCAACTTCGCGTATCAGAGTTTGGAAACCTTGCAACTTGTAACTCCCGAAGCGCGAAAGCACAAGGTAAAGAAAAGTGATAGACTTTTGTAGTGGTTAGGACTATGATAATTTAGGACTATTGTCATGGTAAATTTTTTGATTGCAAGAATTATATTTCAACCATTTGTAAAAGGCAGCTCCAATAGGGGACACCTTTATTTTCTTGGATGTATCAGCCTCATCAATGGGATCCTTAGGTGGTGTTACTTTTCCTTGTTCCTGTTTGTCTTCTTTCCCTTCATTCTCTTCCTTATCTACTTTGTCATCACCTCCTCCTCCTAGTGACTCTGGTGTATTTTCTTTGGATGCATTGTTCAATTCCTGTACTTCTTCCTTCTGCTATTGTTGGCTGCATCATACTCTTCATGAGTGACTACAGGGATTCTGATGAGGTCAGGGTCGGATATTTCTTTCTGGTCGACTGGTATAAGGAACTCTGCAGGCCATTTCTTGGTTATTTCTTCCATGTCCTTCTCTGTGAGTTTATATTAGGATTGGATCTCTTCTTTATGTTTGTCTCCACGCGTAGTGATATAAATGAAATGTTTATCTGCGCAGAACTTCACAAGTGGCCTGAACCTGTGTAGGTTATTTGATGTCATGTGAGGGAATGACTCAATATCCCTCTTCAACTGTAGGTAATAGGTGTGGAAACGCACGTTTGACTGCCATTTTTTTTCCATGTTGCTCTAATACCAAAGCATAGTGAACTTCGCAGCTAGTGGTTCAGACGACTCAATTTCAGGGAAGGTCTCTCCTTCTGGCATTTCCCAAGAAATGAAGGCAATGAGAATCAACAACCAACTAAAATGGAACTCGTATCCCTGATCATGAGCTTCACGATAGCCTTTCTCTAACTGGTTGACGAGATATCTCCCCCAATTCATTTGTATCCCTTCAATGCATTTTCTTGCGAGGTCTACAACGAACCCCGTGACCTGCATGGGTCTTTTCTTCCTGACGAGCTTCCCAGCAATCAACTGGCAAGCTAGACACAATATGCCATTCTGGATGGAGGATACCTTGTAGCCTCGCTTCCCCTTCTCCATGTTGTCGTAGGTGTCCTTGATTCGCTACACCACGGCACGATCTGCAGCCTTCCCTAGGTAAAATTCTTGTGGGTCTGGTCCTTGCATGCTTAATCTTGTTATCCGATGGATCAATGATGGATCTACGGTGATGCGTCTATCCAGCCACAAATAACCTCCATGGTAGCAAAAGAGGAGGATTTTAACGCATGCGTTAACCTCATGATGTCTTCCGAAATGTGGTATCTTCATCACATTAAGGATGGTGGACCTCGCGATGTCCATGGTCCATGGCTGGGGGATTATCTTTGATTTATTCCTTGTTGTCTTGGTCAAATACTTGTGCGGTGTGAGCATTCCATAGTTCTTGCGATCTCCCAAGTTGAATTCATTGATCTTCAACATTAGAATCTATCCCAACTGTTGTCCAACTGCATGTATCCCCTTTGGGAGGTACATAATGATCAATGTATAGTCGAAGTCCCTCCGGACACTGTCATGACTAACTGTGATAGCCAGAGGCGAGATATAGTCAGGTAGGATAGATGGGATGAGCTTCGTGTTCGCCAAGTCATCGTGATGCTTGCTTCACTTCTTTGTTGTAGTTCTAGAGGGACCAGATCGACGTGCAGCCGATGGGGATGCTTGTAATCCTCTAGTTGATGAAGCATGTTCCCCTGCAAACATGACCTTCTCATCCATGAGGTCTATGAGGATCTCTTTGACGGATTTCTCTACTGCGCTAAATTCACCCGACATACACGCTTGAGATCAGATATCTCAGGTCGGTGACCAAACACTCAATGTAACAGAACGGGTGGTGAGGTTTCAATAAGCACAGCACGATAACAATGAATTCTCGGCAGTCTCGGATACTCACAATTTGCAAAAGTGTTCTCGATGCAACATTCGATGGGATAAGTAGACAATGTCGTAAAGGATTACTCCAATGGATAAGAATGCCTCCATCAATGTGATTCCATCCATTATGGTGCGGTCCCAACGATCCAACAATGATCTTTCCAGCCATCACTGCATTTATAGTCGTTCTGGAGTATTGTTCTAATGGTCAAGACGCCTCCAACAGTCATATTGCTTCGTCATGGCAAAGTGAAAATATGCATTGCTCTGCTATTCCAACAAAGTTCAAATTTTGCAAGTCTTCCTTCTGGGAAGTCCTCTTTGAAACTTCCTACAATTTTTCTAACTTTACTTTCTTCTTGCTAATATTTCTAGCTTTATTTCCTATGATTTGAGTCACCGGGTCCCTCTTTCCACTTTTATTCTTATCTTCTCCTAGAATAGTAACTTCTCACTGCTGAGGGTATTTCAAAGGTTCCGAGTGGAATACATCTTCTCTTATTATTTCATGGGTAGGTACTCGTTTCTGCTGCATGGACAAGTTTTTCAAGTTTTCATGTGTTTTCTCAACTTCGACATATAAGTATATGGTCCTCGGTTGCTTTGACTTTTCCTCTTGTTCTGCTAGTAAGTGCTCTATTCTCCTCACCATGAAATCCCTTAGTTCTTTGTTTTTTTGTTCTAGAGCTTCCTCTTCTTCTTTCCTTTGAATCTGATCTTTCTCAATCTAGGTTCTTCCTAGAAAAAGTGCAAAGGGGGTGTTGTTCTCAACAAACTTAATGACCTCAAATTCCTCCTCTATTGAAGTTCCATGAGCACTCATAGGTATCTGGGTAAGTATTCCACATAGGGTTATCATTTTTCCTTTAAATAGTCTTATTCCTCCCAATGAAGGAACCATAGTAGGCTTTCCCAAAATTTCCCAAGTTCTTTCTGTCATGATATTCACCTGTGTTTCCTCGTCTAGAACATAGTCTATGTTGAAATATCTTATTCTTGTTTCTATGCACTCCTTCTCTTTTAATATCTCTGATAATTTGATGTCTCTATGATCATTCAGTGTTTCTTTCATCTGCAATAATATAGTCTCTGATTCTTTCTGATGTTCTAGAATATTCTTAGTCTCTTGGTTTTTCTCAAGGTTTTCTTGTCTCATATTCATATTTTCAAATTTAGCAATCATTCTAGGGAAATACAAAACTTCATGGTCCATAGATTTACAACAAAGACAACTAGGACCTCTACCAGGGCATTCCTTAGCAAGATGCCCCAGTCTTCTACAACTATACCAAAGAGTTAATCCTCTCTTTCTTTTAAATGACCCCCAACCTTTCATGTACTGCGCACTGGGATCACAGTAACTAACCTGCAAAAAAATATTTCTAGGGTCTTCCATCCATTTTTTAGTCCAAAAATTCTTTCTATGCATAGGAATAACATATCCTTCACTATTTCTATTAGATCTATTCATTTCACATCTTCTTTCTTCTAGTTGTGCCCTATTTTTCAGACTACGACATAATCTATCAAATATACCTAGATCCATTCTTTCGAAACAAAGATTTTCACTTATCTTACCTTTATCAGAGCACAAACCTTTAATATCTTACCTCTTTTATTCAGATCTGATTCCTTTCTTAGCACAGAGCTTTGCAAGTCAAGTAGAATACTATGCACTATAGCAACAGATCTACATACACAACTTTCTCTTTTCTTCAGTTCCTAACAATCATAGTTTCAAGTCCCGGCAATGGAACCATTTGTTGGCACAAGGGTAGACCCAGGGTTCAACGCTTTAACAACGCACCAACAAAACCCTAACTACCGACCCTTTCGGCAACACCTACGAAGCAGATGAAGTCTCACCCAAGGTAGAGGTAGGGGTGTTGTAGGACTCAAGTGTCTACAACCTAGCTGGGACACAAATTTGTGATCACAATACTTAGCAAAGAACTTAGAAATTAACATTTATTAGCTTTTATCATTATTCACATAGCAGGTTAGAACCCTAATTATAGAACATCGCAGTACTCACCAATATCTAACACATCCAAGCACTTAGCACATAGCAATAAATTAGATCTATCATTCATTCATATCAATAGGCACTAAGCTACTACATCAGAAGAATCTAACATATATTACTATGCTAAACATAAATCACATCAATAACATAACAACCATAATGCACAATGCAACCACAACACAGGATATACATGGTTCACCCTGGTGTGGGGCTATGTCCACCAACTCTTATTCTTCTTTATTGCCTTATGTCAATCTTCTTACATGCACAGAGCCACAAACCAACTCTGCATAGGATGGTAGATTTGCGCACACCTCGCCAGATCCTCCTTCCCTGAGCTAGGTTCAAGCACAGAGCCTTCTTACAATCACTTGCACTTAGCTATGCAAGTTGTCAACACACAGTAGGCATAGAGCTACCTCAATCACATAGATCCAACTACTTACATCACTTGCACTTAGCATAACAAAACACTCAGCTTACAACAGACTAGCACCTTGGAGTCTTCCTACATCACCTAGATATTTATTTATACATTACAAATGGGGCCTAAACATGGGAAAACCCCATGGGCCGACATCCCATACCCGTTACATAAAACCTAAACCCAAATATCCCTAAAAAGGGGGCAAGATCCCGTGATCTCTGCTTCTCCTTGTGCTCCGTCTTTGACCAGCCTATCGAAGTCCCAAAATTGGTCAAACATGACCAGCGTTTCCTCAAAACCTAGTCAAGGGCCAACATGAGGAAGAGATATTGAATGCGATTGAGTTGCTCCACTGGCACATTGTCTACTCCCTGCCTTTTCCATTGCTCCATTATATTCAGTAGATCTATTCCTTCCCTTTCCACAATATATCTGAGATGTGGGTCCTATGTTCCTACCTCACTTGGAGTCATCTCCGAATCTTTGTCTACTTCCTGCATTTGTGTGTTGGCATCTTCATTTCCTCCTTTCCTAGGACTTGCGCTACCTCCCTGTTCTCCTTTGTTGCTTGGAGCTTATGTGTTCTCCTGAGTTGTGTGTTCCCTCACATCCTTATATTTTGTCTTTTTTGTCCCTCCTTCTTCCCCTTGGTTGGGCCTGCCCCTTCCTTCTATTCTAAGCCTAGATTTCGGGTTGCTTCTTATTGGGGCCTTGCCTTATCTCTTATTTCCTCTACATTTATGATTTGGCTTCACAAACTTGCCCTCATCCTGTTGTAGCTTGTTGTTTTCTGCTTCTTGTTTTTTGTTAAGAGGGCATTCTCTTAGTAGGTGCCCATGTTCATGACATCTTCTGCATCGAAACAATATCTGCTCGTAGTCTATTCTTTGTATCCATTCCTCATCCCTAAAATCCAAGCTTATGGCTTCCAGGAGTGCTCCAGAAACATCCATATCGATGCAAATCCTTGCGTAGGATGTATATATTCCCTTTAGAGTATCTTATGATGTCTTAACATATTTTTCGAGATTGTTCCCTATGGCTTCAAATATGGATGGAAGCCAGTAGTCTAGCAGTACGGAGTAAAGCCTTAACCAGACTGGGACATTTTTAAAGGTTTCTTTCTCTGGGGAGAAATTTTCCTTCCATGGCCAAATGTATAGCTCCGTTGAGGCGTGAAAATATGCCCCCTCCCCCCCTTCAAAGACTTTATCCCTGTCCTCTAGGTTCATAAAGACCGCGGTGAAGAATTATTTCGAGCCTAGGTGGAGTTCCATTTCTCCACTTGGCTTCCAATGATATTTTATCTAGTTGCACAATGTTTTTTCTATGGGCCACAGGCCCATGAACTTGCATATCAGTGCATGTGTCTTCATCTGATCCTGGAAGAGTTTTTTTTTAGGGTCTTCTAGTATAACCTTGGGTATCAGTGTTGTTTTAGGTTTGCACAGGTTGTGCCCCTCTTCCCCATTGGGGTTAACTGTTGCTTGTGTGTCGTTCTGGGCTTCTCTGACTCCGCCCACGTGATCACTTTTTTCTGGGTTGCCCTCTTGGTTCTTTTCTGATCCAAATCCCGAGGTACCTGTCAGAGGTTCTTTGAAACTGCCGCCTCTTGGGGGGTTGCATTCCCTCCCCCTTTGGTGACCATATTGGTCACTGTTGAGACCGCGACTGTCAAACTCTAGCTTGAAAAATTCTCCAGAGCCGCCAATGTGTTAAAAATGGTGTTGTTAAGGAGGCTTCATAAGTTATTTTAAAATATTAATATTAATTATATTTTGTAGTTATTTTGTATATATTTTTAATTAAAAATGTATTTTTGATTATTTAATTTTATTAATTTAAATTAAAAAATAAGTATTAATTTTTCATTTTGAAAAATTAATTATTTATAATATTTATGAATTTCAAAATAATATAATACATATTTTTATAAATTTATATTTTATATTTTTTTATGAATTTAAAATAAAGACATTGAGAACTTAAGTATTGATATATCTAACATCTTGGATAAGAGGTTAAAATGCAAATACAGATCGTATTTAGTTTCATGTATGATATTAAGATTAAGTGTTTCTTGAAAGCACATGAACCCATTATTTAGACTCAATCATGATAGTACTTTATATTAGTTTTTTTTTTCATAAATTCATGAATGGTGTTGGTTGATACAAATGGCCCGGTCCTGATTGAACAACTATATACAAACAAGTATCCAGATCTGATTGGATAGCTTTTGAAAGAGATTCGTTGAGCCGTGAGGGTCATGTTTGAATTCCCCACACAAACGTTGTAAGAAGGGAAGATCTCTTTCTACATTCATGAGGTCATTGGCTCGTAGCCAAAAGAAAACAAAGGCCATAATCACACTTGAATTTACTACATCCAATGCCACCGTGCGAAAAGATAAACTTCAACGAAGGTTTTTAATTAGCGGGTGGGTGGAACATAAATTGTCGGGCTCTTTAAGCCATCTAATACACCACTAAGAACCATCAAACATGGTCCTCTTGCGTGACCCTGAAGCTTATGCCTCTTCGTCTCCCTTTCCTATAAGAGATATTGCATCATCCCTCATTACTAGTACCTAATGCCCTACCTACCCTTTTCATGCCTCTATCCTCCTCCCTTTCTTATAATCAGAAGGCTTTGGCCCGCCCAACCTACACCTTTCCTCCCTCTATCCTCCATTATTTTTCTTATAATCAGAATCCTTTGGCCCAACTGATTACTCATCATCGCCATAGCCACCATTATTACTTCTTTAAATGTCATTACAAGGATTCGAAAAGACAGTGGCAATGCTACATAAACATTTCTATTGGACGAAACTTCGATAGGAGGTCAGCAAGTATATCAGGTCCTGCACTACCTATGTTATTGCCAAACCAACCACTAAGAAATAGGGCCTGTACTCCCCTCTTCCTACTCTTGAAAGGCCATGGGAATCCATCTAAATGGACTACATGTCGGGTCTCCCATCCACCAAACAGGGAAATGACCGTGTTTTTGTGGTTGTTGATCATTTTTCTAAGATGGTGATTATGGTCACCTGCAAGAAGAGCATCACAGCAGAAGCCACTGCCAAGCTCTTCTTTGAACGAGTCTGGGTACATTTTGGAATCCCACAAACCATTGTCTCAGATCGGGACAGTCGATTTCTCATCACATTCTGGTCAAGCCTCTAGTCATTGTTGGACACCAAGCTCACCAAATCCATAGCCTTCCACCCCCAGACAGATGGCAAAATCGAGGTCGTAAATCGAATGATCTTGCGTATCCTGTGCATGTATAATTCTAAGCACCCTCACAAATGGGATGAGAGACTTCCCTATGTCCAACATAGCTACAACCAAGCCCTTCATAGCTCAACCAGCCACAACCCCTTTCATGTGGGGTTGGGATTTCAACCATTGGGTCCCATAGATGTTTCACTTCCCCTTGTGGTCACCTCAGTCGACTCATCTCCTGCTCCAAGTGAGGTTGAAAAAGCCACCCAGTTCATTGAGCGGATCCAACACATCTGCCAACAAGTTCAGGATATCCTACATAAGTCCAATGACAAGTACAAGCAGTGCCATGATCAACATCGAGTGCCACATAAGTTTCAGGTGGGCGACAAAGTTTGGTTGCACTTGCATAAATAACGCCTTATAGGACCCCATTGTAAGCTTCGTCCACTCCATTATGGGTCGTACACCATCACCAAGGTTGTGGGGGATAATGATTTTCAGCTCAACATTCCTCCTTTCCTTGGCTTGCACCTAGTGTTCAATATGGACCTCCTTCAGCCTTATTTCCCGTCATTATTGGACACCTCATATGTAGAAGAACAACTGACACCAACATAGCTCAACCTTGACTGCATACAATAGGAATATAGTGATCAGATTGTGGACACACAGATCAAGGGCACTTGACAGGAAAGGATCCATCTTTATCGAGTCGTCAAAGCAGGGCAGATCTTGCACCAAGGCAAGTAGCTCACTCGGGGCCAAATTCAGTAGAAATTTCATCATCTTATGGGGGAACTCAATGTAATGGAGACCATTTCTTCCTAAGGAGGGAGGATTGATCTAGGTGGATATCGGTGGCCACCCACCTTTTCCAGCTAGCTCAAAATAACTTTCTGGCAATTTTGGTAATTTACTATTTTTAGCAGTTTTTCTGGACTTGAACTTCCAGAGCCATTTTGAGGCCCTAAACGACATGTTTTGGGGTATCTTCCGGTCAAATATATATCATCATGAAATTTTCATCAACAGTTGTAGTCCTTGGATAGATCTTTCCAACAGGCTATCGTGCACCTAAAACAGAGATTGTATGCAAAAGTTACAACCCCGGGAAGTTGATGTACTGACTTACCCAAACGGGGCGCACATGACTTTTGGCGCTTCATCTAATAGGGTTAGGTTTTTGGATGTCTAGGGTTTTTGACACTCTTGTTTATTGTAAAAAGGCCTTTAGAGCCTTATTGTAATATTCTTCTTGCGAATGAGCGCAATCGTCACATCTCTTCTCAGAGATAAGCCGCCACCATTCCAACAAACTTGTTTTCCACTGCATTTTACAGTTTCAAGTTATTTTCTTATTGAATAGAAAACCAACTTTATTGTATCTCTGTTATTCTGTGTTAAGCATGTGTTAATAATATGTAGTCATTTCGTTCTGCTCATAAAATCCGGATCATTGTAGCCATAGAATTGGGGAGTTGGAGCTTCCCTAAGATTGTAGCCTAAGAAACTAGATGGTTGTAGCCACCTTCCATTTGTAGCCGGAGAACATAGGGGGTTGTAGCCTCCTTCCAGTTGTAGTTGGAGAATTGGAAGTTGGTGCTTCCTTGAAAGTAATTCTTGACATATAAGAAAAGCATTATGTGGTTTTCTCCTGCATTGTGTTTCCACGTAAATATTGATGTATTGTGCATTATGTGGATGTGTTTGTTATTGTTTATTATGCACTAATGAATATTAATGCATATTTGAGTGCTTAAATTTGTCTAATTCATGTGTCTTTTAAATTTATTTATGCATTTAAAAATAAAATTTAAACAACATAAAATTGAGATTTAATCCAAATTTATATCATAAAAATAAATGAATAATAAATAAAAATTAATATCATAAAAATACAATTAAATAAAGATGGGAAAAAAATATTTAATACATTTCTAGAAAAAAATATATAAAATGTAAAACATATTAATTATATTTATTAAAAAAAGTAAAAATATTAATAATTTAATAATATTTAAATAAAAAATATTAAAAACTTAATATGATATTTAATTATATTAATATTTAAACTATATGATAAATATAATATTACATAATTAAATAATATATGATAAATGTGATATTATATATCGTGATTAAAAATTAGATGGTTAAACCACATTGATTAAAATTGTTGTAAACATTGTTAATTTCCAAATATTTATAATGTGTGCATCCTACTTCCCTACATGGTATAAAAGCATAATACCACCTAGACGGTATCAAAGCATAATACCTATTTTAGAGAATGTGAATATTGGAAATTGGTTTTGGAAGAGGTGCATATGATTGCTAAAGCGTAAAAGTGACTATAGACATTCAAAGCGTGTTGCAATGTGAAGATGATCCATTAAAGGTCTTAGAAGATGATCAAGTTATAATATTTTTTTCGACAAGAAAATTATTCATTATATTTATATAATGTTTGGTAATATCAAAATATTACATGAATGCTTCCCCGCAATGAAAACTATACTATTGATTGTGAAATTATATATTGGACTATCAATACTGAAAACTATATTACTGATTGTGAAATTATATATTGGACTATCAATACTATGTACAGTTAGTATAGTTAGTATAGACTTGTAGCTTCTAAGTCCCTTTTATCCGACTATATGTGTTATTATAAGAGTGTTTTAAACATTTGACTTTGGTTAGAAATCTGCTCTATGGAATATTCAAAATATACACAAAACATATTTGTTAGTATCTTCTTTGTTTGCCTTTAAAAATGTTTTAGAAATAGTGCAGGTCCCTCTTGGCCATCTTTTCACTGATGGTAAATTATTTTTCCCTCCTGCTCTTGTAGTGCTCACTTGGAAAGAAGGTCAGCCTCCATGTTTGATTCTCAGAAAATATGTGTGTAGGTGATCAGTGTAAAGCCCTTGTAGAGCTCTTTTATTCTGTCTTTCCATCATTCCAGGGAATTGACTTGTAGTTTTCCTTTGTTGTTTACCCAATCAATTATAATTCTTGAGTCTCCTAGAACCTGCATATCCACAATGTGAAGTCTGGTTCCCAAGGTGAGTGTTTCCCAGACTCCAAGGAGTTCTGGTTTTTTGTTTTTTCCTGCTCCACAATTGTATGTCCACTTATATATTGTGTGATCGATGGTCCTTATGAGGCCACCTGCTCCACATTGTTGTCCATTTTTTTGTGCTGCTCCATCAAACTAGCCTGTAGTCCTACCAAGTTGTATTGTAGGTTGTATAAATATTTGCACTGGTTCTTTTTGCAACTTGGCACATTCAATTCCCCCAAGGATCTTGTAACAAATATTATTAATAGATGGTCTCCCTCGTTTAAAGATTGTCTTATTACGATCTAACCAAATATGTCAATTGACCGGGCATGGTAGATGTGGATACTTTGTCTTCGTATTTTCCCAACCTTCTAAGCATATGCTCAAGGAGGTCCCCTCCCAATTTGTCCTAAGATTTAAGTCTATTTTAATTCTGCTCCAAATCTGTTGTGTGAATGTACAATTTACTAATAGATATGAGACTGATTCTCAATCCATTTAACATAGGTGGCACAAGTTTGGTCCTTCCCATCCTTGAATTTGTAGATTGTCCCAGGTTAGAATTTTGTTTGTCGTTGCTAGTCAAATAAAGATCTTGATTTTTTGAGAAATGTTCCATTTCCAAATATTCTTCCGCCATCCAGTGCATTTTTTATTCCATATTTTTGTTGCTAAGGCCTCATATATATTTTTTACTATAATTATCCCTAACTTATATCCCCCATTCCAGTGTAGCTCATCAGCTTAGTCCTGCAGCTGGATCCCCGCTCCAAGGAGTGCCCTGTAGTATCGTTGTCATTTTGTTGCCAAGTTCCCCATGAGGCCGAGCTTTGTGCTACCCTTCCACTGAGTGAATATGGTCCCTGGAGGTGTAGTTCCCTTGGCCTGAAAGAAGAAATATAAATTCTATTTTTTTAATGCAGCAAGGAGTTCCTGGGACATGTATGCATAGGTCCCCATCCCCAGAATAGCGTCCTGACCCATGTGTATCAAGTGGCCCAACCCTAGTTTCCATCATAGCCAGTGTTGTATAATGTACAATGAATTTTTTAGCATTTTCTAGATATGTGAAGCATTGGGTGAGCTGATGTTTGCTAGCTGGAGCCAGGTCATTACCGAGCAGTGTGGGATATATTTTCCCACTATGAAACGATACCAAATTTTGTCTTTAGTCATCACTTGCCAAAATGAACTTGTCGCTAGCGCTTTGATAAATAGGAAGATGTTCCTCATCCCCAACCCCTGAATGCTTCGGTCTAGAAATGAATTCCCAACTGCAAAGATGTATATGTTTTTTATATATGCCTCTCAACCAGAAAAAAGTAAAGACAAGCTGTTTGATCTTGTTCAAGACAGTTATTGGGATGGAAACCAGCGCCATCCAGTATACTACTTGGCTCTCCAAGACGGATTTTATCAGGACAAAGCACCCCTCGAGCAATATCCACCTGTTGCACCAAAACCCAATTCTTTTATAAAAATTTGTAAGTAACCAACTCTAGTCATCTGCTTTATATATATCAAGTTTGAGGAAATAGCCCAGGTATCTCAAGACATCAATGATCTCAGTGAATTTGTAAGGGAAAATTGCTTTGTAGGTTTCTAAGTCCTCCCCTTGTAGCCCAGAGTAATGAAATGTGGATTTAGAAACATTAATCTGAAGCTCGGACACTCTGCAAAAGGTTTTTAAGATGGATTCTATCTCCCTCCATTCCTGTAGGTTTCTTTTGTCATGTGAAGGATGTCATCCACGAAGAGTATATGTAGCATCTTTACTATCCTTGAAACCTTGATTCCAGTTAATCTCCCTTCATCCTGGCTTTTCTTTAAGAGCAGGATTAAACCTTCCATTGCAAGGATGAACAATAAGGGGGAGAGAGGGAATCCCTGGCTCAATCCTCTTTCACTCTGGAAAAAAGGGGTTGTCTTCCCATTTATCAAAACTACGAATGTTGCACTGGAAACGCAACCCATTATCCACTTTGTGAATTGGATGCCAAAACCATATTGTAGTAGTATCAATCTCATGTAGTCCCAGTTAATAGAGTCAAATGATTTTTTGGGATCTAATTTCAGTATTAATGCCTGTATTTTTTTCTGTTTAATGTTGTGAAGGCATTCTTGGGCAATACCAATGGCGTCGAGAATCTATTGACCTTTTAGAAAACCCATTTTTTCACCAGATAAAGTCCTAGAAAGAAAAGACTTGATCCTATTTGTTAGGACTTTTGTAATGATCGTATAGCACATGTTGCATAATTCTATAGCAATGTAGTCTCCAAAGGTGGTCGGTTTGTTGGCTTTAGGAATAAGAGCCAAGAAAGTAGAATTTAAGGCTCTATTAACTCCTCCTCTGATCATGGAGTCTTCAACCAAGTCTCATAGGTCATCACCTACAAGCTCAAAGAAGTGCAAATAGAACTTAATAGTCCATTTGCGAGGTCTCAAAATTTTGTTCTTAGTAAAATATTTGAGGACATCCCAAATCTCATCCTTTGTACAGGCCCTAAATAGTTTTGCAACTTCCTCCTCTCTAACGATTCTAGGGAAATCACCGAAAAATGGCGGCTTGATCGATGATATTAGTTTGGCCTGATTCTTGGTAGGAGCTTTTGTAAAATCTATGGGCCTCTGTTGTGATATTTTTCTGTCCGACAATGACCACATCATCATCTATCATTAATTCCCAAATGTGTTTACGGTTTCTCCTGTAGCTGGAAAAATGGTGAAAATATTTTGTATTTTGATCCCCGCTCTTTATCCAAGTTTCCCTGCTCCTCTGTCACCAGAGTTCTTCTTCAACTAGAAGTAGTCTATTGTGCTCTTCCTCTAGAGTATTTAGGATGTTGTATGTCTCAAGAGGTCGAGTTCCTGAATATTTCTCCAGAATCATTTTCAGTATCTCTTCCTCTAGTTGTACTAATCTAAATTTTTTCTTTATCCTTTGTTCTTCAACCCAAATTTTGACCTTTTGTTTCAAGAGCTTCAATTTCCACGCTAATCTTATCTGTATGTTTGTTTATTGTAGAAATTTATCATATGTCCATACCTTATTGATTAACAATGAGAAATATGGATCCTATAGCCATGTTAGATTGAACTTGAATGAGTATATTGACCGATGATCTGAAGTGTCTAGCTTAAGGAAGATAGTGGCATGGTCTAAGAGGAAGGGGTAAGTTGCCCAGGACCTATACTTTCCCAAGTGTTGTAGTAGATATTCAGAGATAAAAACCCTATCCATCCTCTTTAAAATGCTCTCCAAACCCGATATACCATTCCTCCATGTTGGAGTTGTGACCGTCGGTAAGATATCCACAAGTTTGTTTCTAAGGAAGATTGATTTTAAATATCCATTTGCCTAGTCCTGTAATTGTGTGTTCCCCCAAACCTCATCAGTGTTTAGAGTGAATTTAATGTCAGCCAAAACAATACAATTTGTTCCAGCTAGAAAACCAAGAGCATAAACTTTGTCCCATAATGTGATTATGTCAGTGCAGGGGCCATATACGTTAAGAAGTGTAAGTTGCCTTTTGTTTTCACAATAGGTACCTATCAACAATATACCACCACAACTTAAGAAAGGCTCCAGATCAAATTTTGAGGGATCCCAAGGTGCCAATAATCCCTCTGACATGCCAACATATTTTACTTCACATAAAAACCAAGAGGGTCTTAAGGAACTTATGAAAACCCAAGCTCTCTTTTCACGTAGACTAGTGTTTCTTGTAGAAAAATGATGTCGGGTAAAGTTCTATCTAAAACTCACCTCAGGGAAGCAATTTTTAGGGTGCCTACCACCCCTTTGATGTTAAGGGAAATCAGGATCATGAACTTGACTTGTCCAGGGATTTGATGCCTCTAAGCGCCCCAAGATCAGTAGATTCAAGTGAATAAGTAACCGGTATAGTGTTTGCAGAGAAGGATTTTTTTTGGGCACTTCAAGTTTTAATGGGAGAGCTCTCTAGTCCCAATCCCCGCGACTAGGAATAGTGTTTCCCAGGTGCCTCACCAAAGTTAGCACAGTGGTTTAAAGTGGTCTCCATGGTCTCTCTACGGATGAGAAACCTCCCCTTAAATGTGGGTAGAGGAACATGGATCAACATCTCTTTATAGGTTGGTACCAAAGTGTTCAGGATGGCTCCCAAGGAGGTTTCTCCTAGAGCAGTGTCCCTTGTGTCTGAAAGGACATCCCTAACCACCATAGAGTCAACGAAGGGGAACCCTAATGTACAGGTAGCAACAATTCTCATGGAAGAGGTAAGAATCAAAGGGTCAGTAGTGGCCCCACCAAGTGCCGAAGAGGGGTCGCTATAGTCTAGGGGGTTTGTGAGCGATGAAAAAGGTTGTGCTCCCACCAATTTCAAAGGAGTGATAATTGTATCACTTGGTTGTTCCAACAATGGTTCAGTAGTAGTGCCTTGTGATAGATCCATCCCCAGAGCAGCAGAAGTATCCAGTGTATCTCGTTCCCAAGAAGACAATGTGAAGTAAAGAGAAAGATAGAGTAGCTTTAGCTTACCCGTCAAGGTGCTTGGTGTAGTAGTTGGCCAGTCCCCTCCTTCTGCGTTGTATTCAACAATAGATTCGAGTGAGTCTACACCGAGGGAGTCTTCGTGGGAGGTTTTTCTAAGGTAGGAAGCTTCAAACTCTTCCTCTTTCATCTCGCCAATGCAATCTCAACGCATATTTCCTCTCCTACGAAATTGGTACATCTGAAGGGGATTCCGAGATAATCCAGTCGTTGGGTCACTGTGTGTCCCCTCTAGTTGATCTCCAGGGACTCCAGTACTCCTGGGTGTATGTAAATCTCCACTAAAATCATGGCTATCATTCTATCAGATCCCTTTAGAGAAATTTCATTTAGGCTAATGAATCATCCAAGTTCTTTTCCTCTGGCTTCCAAAGCCTTTTCAGTCCATAGTTGTAGTGGCAAGCCTTTTTGTAAAACCCACAGATGGCGAAAGTGGAAATAGTCTATGGATGAGTCAAAAATGACTTGCCACCTTTTAAGCATCAGGCTACATCCACTAATAGCCCACAGAGTGTCTAAAATCTATTGTGTGTTCTTCGGGGACTTGAAAAAGGAAGTTGAACAAGCCATGGGAGAGGTAAATGATCTCTGGGACATAGCCCAGCAGAGAAGGCCAGGTGCTCGAAATCCATGTTGGGAGAGAGAATTTTTATATTGAACAGAAGGAAATCCTACCCACTAACGCACATAGTGACAATCACACACTTTCCTCCATTCCAACATCATACCCCATGACTATTTTGCGCATGGATTTGTTGGGTTTCCACACTCTTTTAGTGCCTTGGTCTGTGGGAAGTGACCAGTCTACATCCCCACTAAAGAGCCATTGCTTCGGTGGTTCTTAGTAACAGTGTGCCTGTGGAAAGAGACTAGACCAGGTAGGAAGTCAGTAGTCGGCGGGGAGAGGGGGTCTGTAGGAATAGTAGAAACTAGAGGAGTGAAAGAGTTACTTCCAAAGGGGGAAAGTTTCATCCCAGGTAATGCGGTACTAGTGCTAAGCTCACCAACCAAGGTAAATCTCTCGACACTCTTCCAGATGGACTCGTCAACCGCACCCATAAGTGCATTGACCTCAACCTCCATCCAGAAGCTACATAACCTCTAATGAATAGTTTCCACCTCGCTCAACTGCTCCTCCAAACCGTCGACAAGACCACTACCCAACTAATAATAAATGATATGGGTCTCTGCGATAAGTCGTCACCTATGTAATAACTGCGCCCTATTTGGGGGTCTGAACAACCAAGATAGAAGTCAAAAGTGATAGGTCCAGTGGGAGGGAGGGTCCAGTTTGGCCTGGGTGCTAGACATGTGACCATGCTCACCATATTCGAGGAGTTTAGGACCAGTGTCAGCCTAAGGTCCTATCCTATGAGACAATCCCACTATCAAAAAACTTTGACCGCCATTTCTAGTGAGTTACAGAGATCCCTATGAATTTCGTTAACTTGATCCAATAATTTGGTTAAGATACAATGAAGGTAGTTTTCAAAACATGAATAAAGTGATTTTAAGTGTCTCTTAACTCTTTTGTAATTGTGTAAAATATTCATGACTTGCGCACTTTTATGGATTCACAAAATATCTCATGAAATTTATTGGTCTCAAATAAGAACTTAAAACATTTGTATGATCTTTAATTCAGACATTGTTGTTATAGGTGTCTCTTTAGTAGGAAAAAGAGACATTAGAAAGTACCACATCAATAATATTCAAATTGTCACTAAAATAAGAAAATTCAATTTATTTTTTCTTTTGGTAGAAAAAATATTTTATATTTCATACGCAGAAATATATATGTTACAATCTTTCGCTCCATTCTTTGCATGTATATTTATTCAAACAAAAAATTTCATTCAAAAAGAATATGTCTCCCTTCTATTCATTGTTACTTTTTCATTCTTTACAAAACTTTACAATCAACAAATGTCTCTTTGTTGTCATTTAATTCAAAAACCAAAAAAAAAAAAACTTAAGCATTTAGTTTTTTCGCCAACTAAATGAGGAGCTCCATATCATGATCTTGTAGGTGAATCCCCCTGCGGACAAGTGGATTCCCTCTTGGTCTATAGACTCCTAAGGCCAAGACATAAAAGTGATTAACATGGACATTGACTTCCTTTTAGATCTAATCAATCTAATAAATGAAAGAGAAGGAGAAATATATGTACCTTATTAGCGACGTTTGTCCTTGTAAAGTCTAGGCTGAGCTTTGATATTGAGCTCCCTGATAGGTCCTGCAAAACAAATAAATATACAATGGACTTCCTACTCTACTGAGATTAGCTCAAATATAGATCCATCTACTGCAGACAAACTCATATGGAACAAGCATAAGTTTGAAAGAAAAGCATTGATTATTACTGAGAACAAGTAAAAGTAATTACAATCCTTTGAATGAAGGTGCAACAGCTTCTTCCAGTTCTCCTTGTCCAACACCTTTGCTCAAATAATCTCCACTGATTGCTTTGATAACATCTCACTCATGAGATCATAAGTTTTATGTAATTCTAAATCTCCATTGTACCTTTCACCATGAGAAGGTCTCCTTATATAACCTTGGAGAGGTCCAATAACTTGAGAGATATTTGGGATAAGTTGAGGATTCCTCTCCTTCAGTTGAGGATCTTCCCTATCATCATGATTTGACCATCTATTTGAATCCAACCACCTTCAGGAATTGACGGATTCTTCCCTGATTTGCCTCAATAAACCCAACATTTTCTCAGAAAAGGGTAGTGCTCCCCCAAAAGGGTGCACAGGGACCTCAAACACTCCCCCAAAGAGGCTCTGAGAGTGTCAGCACTCCCTGACAGTGGGTAGGGGAGCACTCCTCTCCAGAATTCATTTTTTAGTGGTTCTTTCAATCGCAAAAGGTTTGTACTTCCTGTCAACTGATTTCTCTTTTTCCAAACTAGCCTTTGAGGTGTCTTAAGTGTCTTTGTGATGTTGTTAGAGGAACGACATGGGCAAGATGGCAGTATGATGTTTGTGACACTTGCAACACTTGTAGTCAATATGCGACACTTGCGGACAAGATGCAACACTTATAACACTTGTAATGATGACACTTGCGACACTATCGAAGTGAGTAATTTTGAGGTGTAACAAATTGCCCCCCAAAGTATGAAGTTAGAAGACGATGATGATTGAAGTACTTTGTAGACTTTTTTGAGCAAGGGTATGGACATAGAGAAACCGGAAAAATCTGCACACAACCCATCAAACAAATATTATGACATGTTTCAAAACCCAAGGCAGACATAACTATGCTTGAGTGATAAAGACTTTTTAAGTATGGCCACCATAAAATACACTACGTATCCATAATTATATTGACAAAATGGTATAGCCATTGCAGATACAATGTGGATCTATACTCCTATGACCTGAATTGATCATAGCCACAAAGAATACATAGTTGATCTACGAGACGACAAGACATAGTCACGACCAATACAAAGTGGATCTATGTAACAGTATATGTGTCATAGTTCAAAATAACTCCTCCGCAACCTGGGAAAAGTATACATAAGAGTGATGACACTCAACCCAGGGTCTTCTTACCGATTCTAATGCAGTACAAATCTAACCATGTGAATAGATGTCCTGATGTCAAACATGGAAGAAACCACTTGATTATCGGTCAATGATGTAAATTGTTAACAAGCGCGAGGGAGATCGCCATTGATGTCAATGATTCCCAAGATACTCTAGTACATATCGATGAATGTGAATGAATGATTTGAAGTTGAACATTCGTGGAATCAACCGATCAGGGGTCGATGATGTAAACCCACTATCGAACATGAGAAGGCCTTCCATTGAGGCATGTAGGTCCTAAGGTATTAACTGGTTTCTAGGTCTAGTTCCTAGATAATGTGTTGAAGTCAACAGGAATAGACTCATCAAAGGAGGGCCTTGATGTATCCCCCATCAACGACATGAAACTGACATAGAGATGTAATTGGTAAATCAAATGAACATGGACTGACACGGGTATTGAAACAAGATATTTGTGATGGCTGACTCTCGAGGCAGATACTTCCCTTGAACATCGAGGCACAATAGTTGAAACGTGACATGGACCAAAACTTGATGATGCAGTGGATGCTGTGACTTTTGCCAGGTGACCCAAAGGAGTAAAAGAAACTCAAAGGATTGGCTCAGTGCATAGGTTCAACAGATTAAAATGCATGCAAAGACAAAGTGTCGTGTTCAAGGGAAACCATAAGACTTACTGGTAGTGTTCTCAAAAAACTTCTTGGCTTGCTTCTTTCAATTTTTCCCCCCATTCAGATAGACGAGTACCTCGTTTTAATTTAACGATCTCAAGGAGGGTAACACATGCTCGATATGACTCGCCTTAGGTAAGCCCATCTTCCTTTGTTTAATGAATTGGAAGAAGTAAGGGTTCAATCCCGTATGGGCCCTTCAATGTATGACTGTTTAACAAGTCCAGAGAAGGTAAAGTTGGTGGTTTCTCATATTTAGAGAGTCTGAAAAAAACTTAAAGATGACTCCAATGTTGTCCTTTTTCATAATGTTAGTCTCGCTAGGCCTAAAAAGAGATAAATTATCACTCAAAAGACGCCCTTTCAAACCTTTTAACGAGTGGGAAAGGAAGCAAGATCACTCGGCAATATTTTCATCTTTAGAGAGTCTGAAAAGAGCTCAAAGATGACTCCAAGGGGTTCCTTTTTCATGTAACCATGAGAGTCCGAAAAATTTATAAAAGTATACCCGGTTACATTCTCATGTTTTTTCAAGCACGAGAAAGAACAAAGACCAAGCTCGGTATGCCCCCAACTTGAAATCTAGTGGCTTAACTCCAAAATGATCATCAAAGGATGGAGACATTCCCTCCAAGATTCAATTCATTCATCTACATTGAGGTTGTCACCAATTTCTCTACTAAATGGAGAAATAAGATAAGAGTAAATGAAAAGAAGGTTTAAGAGAGGTGACTATTTAATCATTTTTTAATGAGCCTGACACAGAAAAAGAAACTATGCTCAGGGCTCCGGGTTCAATCCCCATATTATTGTTTCATTTTTTAACTAGCTTGCTACAGAGAGGAAAAACTATGCTCAAAGCTTCTATTTCATTTTTTAACGAGCTTGCTACAGAGAAGAGAAACTGTGCTCGTAGCCTCTGTTTCATTTTTTAATGAGCTTGCTACAGAGAAGATAAACTATGCTCGTTACCTCTGTTTCATTTTTTAATGATCTTTCTACAGAGAAGAGAAACTATGATCGCGGACTCTTCTTGATCATGGCTTCCAAGAAAATAACACTCTGGAAGGACACCACGTCAAGGGACAAAAATCGGTCATGGCTTCCAAGAGATATTCTCTAGATGGAAGAAAATCACTCTGGAAGGAACACATGTCGAGGGTCGCGATAGGGGTAAGGAGATTAGGCTCCAATAGCCCTACCGAAGAGATCACCATTTCAACTACCAGATCCAAATCATCGAAAGTTGAAGGCATGGGAGACGATAGAAAATTGACATCGGGAGGGGAGATAGAGTGTATATCTTCCTGAATTTCTTCACGAGGGGGAAGAAAAGAGGATCGAGGATGGTTATCATCCCGAGGTATCTCGTCAATGCTCAATATTTCCATAATAGATTCATCCGAGGGAAAAATTGGGGAAATGTAGTCGATCACAGACGACAAGGAACTTAACCATGATGGCATCGAGTAACTGTCAGGTGCCAATAGATGTTGTTCATTCGATGAGGGAGAAGTATATTAGACAACAACGTATGATGTTTCGGCTGGACTAAGTGGCACGGTGTGTTGTGGTGGGAAATCCCCCTACGTACTAGCATTTAGGGTTATATTATGCATGCATATAAGATCAAAAGAATCCTACTTTCTACCATCATCCTAGACTTAATCCCCATTTATTTCAAGCAAATACATGGTTAAATGAACATACCTTGTTCCAAACATTCGATGTCAATCCTTCTTCATGCTTGATCGCTTGTTAATAGTTATCCTCCCAAGGCTGACCTGTGTACAAAACAAGCAACAAACTCTACATGCATTTGTTCAACAGATTAATGGGTTAGAGATTCAAACATATATTCACTAAACTATGAGTAACTCATATAGTGGGACGAGAAAAGCATTTCTTTATTATTAACTTTAATGAATCAACTTACAATGTCGAGACCAGCCACTGCTCTGCGAATCCTGATCCTGGGCTCCTCTTCAAATGTCCTCCAACTTCTTTGCTTTGTATCTCTCTTTCCACAAAGATGGCTAAAGGGTTGGGACAATGGGAATGTGCAATTGGGTATAGTTTCTTTACTCTTATTCTCCTCTTCCAAGTAGGACCCCTAACCCTTCTTTTATAGGCTAGAATAAGCTATTTGGGCGAACCCTCGGCCATGCATGGTCGGAAGATTCAGTTAAGTCACCCAAAGCTGTGTGTTCCGTCGACAACTTTCCTTTTTTCGTGCTTTTGAAGGTCCACACGGGCTGTAGTGGGCCAGCTAGCGTGGACACTATAGATCCACATAGGCTGTAGTGGGTCAGCTAGCGTGGACTTTTAAAAATGGAGTTTTTAGAAGAGTTGTTCAGTAGTGTTTTGGAAAAGAAGGAATCTGAGATGGCATGATGCCAGGTAAGAATGTATGGTGCAAATTAGGATTATAACAGATGCCCCCTAATGTGTGAGGGAAAAAGAGCATCTGATGGCCGAAATACATTACCAATCTTTATTGATGTGCCGAACAAGTGATCCCAGGAACCAGGAACCGGGAGGTGCCATCTGATAAATAACAAATGTCTCACTGAGGCAGGCATACCCATGCTCGGGATAGAATAAACGCATGGCTACCAATCAAATGCAATGTAGATCCATGTCATATAACTATATAAAGTGTAGCCGCAAGAAGTACACAGCCGAGCTACATATCGAAATCAAAAGGACATACATGTAGAGTATCCATCTTCATAGAAGCTGATAAGGCCTGATGGTTGGAGATGAGGGCTTCAGAGCTCGAGCAACAACTTCAAAATCTTCAAAACTTGGGTAGGAGTGTAATATGAGTGTACGACTTCACTACTCAGAGGTCTTCGACGACTCATCGGTCATGGACTAGAGAATCTCGATGATCATACTGAAGGCTTCATTGAGTTCGAACAAAGACTTGATTGGACGCTCAGGATGGCTAGGTATGAGGGAAAGAGACAAACTACAGAGGGGCCGACTCAGGCTTGGTGACAAACTTCCCTTGGATAATAGCACGAAAAATGATGAGACTCAGGAAGCATGGCATTAACATAAGTTTACGAGGCAGGAGGCAATGCAAACTCTCCATATGTTTGGAAGAATAACCAAACAGAGGAGGACACGGCTCTATGTAGAGAGAACATCTTCCTAAGGTCGTATTAAATACCAGGGTTTGATGAACAAACGGACAGATGTGCTTTATCCAAGGGTGACTCATTATGCTTCTAATAAAGAAAATACTTTTCCCTTCCTCTTTTTGGGGTATATTTGATTTTTTTTGTCTTTTTCAATAATGTTGGAGAAAAGAATAAAAGAATGTTACGTTACAATGGAGGAACAAGTGTTACAAACATACAAGTTCAAGGCGCAAGGACAAGACTGATGTTCAGAATAATGATACTCGAGAAAAATCCTCCGGGGTCTAAGGGTGTTAAGACGCAGAAGCAAAGTGCTACAAGGCTGGAATATAAGGTATGAAAACGCGGTTAACAAAACACACCCTGGTAATGTCCTTCGATGTAAGTTTAACAAGCCTATAGAAGGTAAGCTTGGTGGTTTTTCATATTTAGAGAGTCTGAAAAAACATAAAAGGAGACTCCATTGGGGTACCTTTTTCGAAGATAGTCTAGTCGGTTCAAAAAAGGGGTAAACTAGCACCGACAAGACATCTATTCAAAACCATTTTAACGAGTGTAATAAGGACAAGATCACTCGGCCATTTTTTCATTTTTAAGGAGTCTGAAAAAGGCTTAACTATGGACTCCGTTAGGAATGTTCTTCTGGACTAGTTTAATGAGTGTAAAAGAATAAGGTCACTCGACGATCTTTTCAATTTTAGGGAGTCTGAAAAGAGCTTAACTATGGACTACGAGGGGGTTCCTTTTTCATAAGTTTAGTCCCTCAAGCCCGAAAAAGGGGTAAAATTATACCTGAGAGTACTCTTCTAGAGAACTGAAGTTCCATAGAGTATACCATTGTTCATACAGTTGACCGTCTGGACTAAAAAAGGGGTAAACTACCGTCGGACAGATGTGACTTCAAACTTCAGTTTAATGAGCGTGAAGGGCCACAAGATCGCTCGGCAATATTTTCATGTTTAGAGGGTTTGAAAAGGGCTTAAAAGAAGACCCGTAGAGGTTACGTTTCTTAGTTAATCCAGACGAGATCGGAAAGCATAAATCCAGGCTCGCCGGATGTTGCTTTCGGATCTCAAAGCGAGCTTGAAAATCAACAAAGTTAGCTCATGATTGACACTTCGTGCGTCGATGCTAGGTATCTCCTCGGGGGAGTAGTATGCTCCGACAAAAACATTGTCTATGACGCCAGGGGTTCTGGAGAGATTTATAGGTACCGTTTCAGCGATACTTGCCATATTACCCTCGGCATAAACAACACGAGCAACCAAAGCATTGATAGGAAAAGACCTATCTCTAGTCATAGTCAAAGTGAATTCTCCGGCTTCGATTCTGATTAATTCTGGGAGGAAGTATGATCTGTGATGAAGATCTTCCCAGGGCTTGTCCGGACTTGTCATTTCTTCAATTACAGCTTCATCAGAGGGCAAGACTAAGTCTAATGAATCGTTGTCAGCGAGAGAACCCTGAGCCCAAACAGGCTCTAGAAGTGGATCGAACTCTTGTGTGGGAGTTGGATTAGTGTTGGTTGAATCTTGCTGGACTAAAGAGTACGCTACTTCAGCTGCGGACAAGGGCATGGACATGCCTGGGTGCCCTTTCCCATCCATCATGGCCAATGGGGAAGGAATTATCCACGGATCATCGAAGTAAGTCATGCAGAATGACGAAACTTGAAAAACCTCAACCTTATGGTGATTGGATATAAACTTGATATCACCTTGAGGGGGAGGGTAATCGAAGGTACCCATCAAAGATGGGCACAAACCAACCCCTACGTTGACTACACCTGGTTGAGGATTATCGATCATCGGGACTGTGGATGCCCCCAATGAAGGGTCAGGTGTGGAGAAAGATAATTGATCGATGGTCACTATCCGGCCCTTGTGTGGAAACAAAAAGACCCAGAAAATTGTAGCAACCACAACTTTCATGGCATAATTCCAACTCTTTCCTAACAAGAGGTTATAGTCGAGGGGAGCATCGACTATCTCTACCTCGACACACATGGTCTTCCCTCCTAACTGCACAGGGAAAGAGGGAATGATACCATGTGGTCGGAATGAATGACCGTCGAAAGCAGTGAGGAGAGTAGGTGATGGAGACAAAATGGGTTGGCCAACGTCCTTCCAACATGCCAATGACATAGCGCATGTCGAGGCTCCCTCATCGACCACCGTGCGGAAGATATTCCAAGTAAAATATTTTGTGGGATAAGCCACTACTATCCGAAACGCTACATGGTAAGGCAAACGAGGTTTTAGGTCAGTTGTATCTAGCATGATTGTACCCAGATTACAAGTCTCGGTAAATCCTAAAGTGGTTAAAAAGGCTTTCCTCTGGGAAGGGAAACTTTGGAGGACCTCCAAAGTAGACATCACACAAGGGGTTTGTGATAAATCTTCCACCACAGAATAGTTCTAGGCAGCCCTTGTGTTCAGGTTGTGAGAATCTTTTTTGAATGTGCCTTTTGGGATGTGTGTCATTGTTTCACCCAATGTCTTCTCAATCTGTATATGAAGAGATGGGAATTTGGCTTCTCTTCCCTTCTCAGAAGTGCTTGGTTTACTATAGCCATGCGCTCTAGTTGATATGAAAGCATCACCCTTCACCATATATACATTTGTGTATGCAGGGTTGTTCGAAGACGGAGAGGGTCCTTGACTTCCCCCTTCCATGCTTGCAGAGGCTTGGGTTAGATTTTTCCCATGTTGAAATGGATTGGTTAACACAGCAGGTTGTTGCTGCATCACAAACTTTTGGGCTTCTACAAGCCAAGGACATAAATGGGTCAGGTGGTCTTCCACGCATAAGTTGCATGGATACCTCACCTTCCATTTCTCAGTGTTATCCCCGCCAACATTATCGGTATGTTTTTTATCCCCCTTACCCTTCTTTCGTTGTTTTTTATTTCCCTCAGGTTGTTGGGTGGCCTTTGGATTAGTCAATTGCATTTTGTGTACATTCGATGTTTTGGTAGGGGGATTAGCCAAAGCAGTAGTTTGGTTGGTCGCTGTGTGTTGTATAGACAACTGCTGCAACTACTTCGTCAATTGTTCAGTGGGATTTGTTTTTGATGAACCAACAATACCATCGTCATGTGGTCCAACTCTCTGTCTGGTGTTATCAAATATTGAGCATGGCACATCTGGCAAGATCTCATAAAATAAACCAGACTGAGAATAGATTAGCTCAAGTTGTTGAGCTCTCATGATGGTGTCTTCTTCGGAAAATACTCCCAACGTCATGACGTCTTTGGACAACTGTGGGACCAAAGACTTAAGAAACCACTCGAGAAGGAATGTTGGTGGGACTGGTACCTTAATTAAACTCCTTCAGTGTCTCCATTCTCGAATGTGATCAGAGATATGGTCCGCTTTTGTTTGTGAGAAATTGGTCATCAATTCAGTGCCAGCGTCGTATCTCACAGGTAACTAGAAATGGTTTAGGAAATCCATCGCCATTTCACCGAAGGAAAAGTATCTTGAGCGATCAATCTCAATGTACCATTTCGCAGCACTCCCAATGAGAGTACATTGAAACAATCTCAACTGTACGGAGTCATCTTTAAACGAGTTAGATGAGCACCAAAGATGGAAGGTAGTCACATGATCTCCTGGATATTCATTAGGCTTGGCTTTGAACTTTGGGATGTCCAAAGGCAACTTCATCAGCATAGGAGGCCAACGTGGATCATGAAAGATAGGGTCATTCAACAACTGTGTCAAGTCTGTAAAATGCAAGGTTGCCAGGAAGGGTAGTTTGGGTTGTTGGTGATAACCTGGGAAAAAGGGGCCTGGAGTTTGGCTAGCACCAGGTTGCCAGGAAAAGTTCGGTTGCTGGCTTGGGTTCTGGTAAAAACCATGGCCATGGCCAGCGTATGGATTTTGCGTGTGAGGAGACATCATCCGCTGATTTCCAAAATAGGACATAGATGGTTGGGCATGCATTACATTCGAAGGACTTTGGGAAGGATTTCCCCATGTCGGTCCCATGGGGATAGGCATAGTGCTTTGTCTAGGGTTCCATTGATTGTGGAAATAATTACCCCATATCGATATTCTTGACGAGGGAACTAATCCCTTCCAAGAATTCCAAGGCCCTGATGCAGAAGAAGTTCATGGGTGTGCCCCCTGTGCAGGAATAGTACCCTGCATAGGAATAGGTTGTCCAAAACTGGGGTTGCCCCCAGTTGGGAAAGTAGATGACGAAAAGGCATTTTTACCAAATGCACCGAACAAAGAAAATGGTTTCGAACCTACCAACATAGTATGCAAAGGTGGTCCTTGACTCCCCGCTCCAAATAAACTATGGTGTGCAGGTGGCCCGACGAATTGTTGATGTGAGCCACCAAGTGAAGGGGATGAAGGAGATATATGACCCCCATCATAAGGGAAAGCATTAAAAGAAGAAGGAGTGCCCCCCATGTGTCCTTGCAGAGGGCGTTAGAGATCCCTGCCCCCAGACCTGAAGTCTGTGAAGTGGAGTAGGAAAGTACAGGACTTGTACCTAAACTAGACATCCCGTATGAGAACGGAGGGCCTGTCACACTTGGTGTGAAAGGGGTTCTGGTCGTCGCCAGAGACGGGATCGGACCACTGTGCAATGTAGAGGCGGTCGAGACCATGGTGGCTCGGACCGGTGACGGTGGGTTAGGAGGTGGAAAATATTCTGTGGTGACAACCGTAGTGGGAATTGAAGAATTCTCAGAAGGAGTAACAACATTTGTTTCCATCGCAGCGTGCGACACTGTCTGGCACTCATAAGGATGAATTGGTACGATGGTGGGTGTCGAAAGATCAGTGGTGTAGGTTTCAACCAGACCAAAATCTTGCGCTCCAAGGTCTAAAATGGTCAATTCCTCTGGATGTTGGTTAGGCACAATTTCTTGTGATCCGGTCGCTTCAAAAGACCCTTGTTGGTCTATCTTTCGCCTTAGTAGTGGCAGGGGTGGCTCCACTGTAGCCAACGGCAGGCCAAGAAGCCTTCGTGACCGGTGGAGCTCGTACTCCTCCACTATATTATAATATCAAAGACACACTAGGGTAGTCTAACCATTCAAAAACAACACGCACTAAAAAAGTCCCTATAAGATAAGATAGGCAAACACTAAATTAATTGGAAGAATAGTTACAACAACCAACACTAGCGCAACTTACTGGTGCAAGTGAAACTCGAAAAAGGAAGCACCCTCTGGGTATACTCTGCAAATCATGGCCCAATGTTTGTCCTAGGTATCACAGTATACCTCCGCAGTCACCTGTGTATGTCCCTAAAAAAGATAGGCAACTAAGTTGCCAGTGCGCGAACATTCACTAGGCGGGTACAGTCGAAAGTCGGGTAGACCACAATGAGTAGGGTATCGAGCCCAAAAAATATCAATGGTATCAAAAGCAAGTGGTCTGGAAGACAACTGAGGACCTCAAACAAATTCGAGACCCACGGAGCCTTGTGGAAAATGCAATCGACGGAATCCCAAAACAAGCCCTCTATATGTGTTCTCCACTACAATTGGTCCAGCCTTGGAGGGGTTATCTTTGCTACCTTTCCGCATGCGGCCTCGTGTTTATCCCCTATGTTAGAGGGGGATCCCAGATAAATTTCATGATACTGGACTTGGACACTCCCTAACTCAGACTCCAATGTTTGATTTTAATGGCCTTGAAGAGTTTCCTCTCCAACCTAATCCAAGGCCCTAATCCTGAACTAGTTGGTTAACCCTACAAACATAAAATTCTAATAAATTTTAGATTTAGCGTTAATTTTATGTCTTGTCTTATGTCAAGGGGTATGAAAGTGAAACTAATGATGTTTGAAAGATGAAAGTAAAAAATGAACAGAAAGCTGGAAACAAAAAATTTCACTTAACGCAAATTTTCAACAACTTTTCAAAAAAAAAAAATATTTTCTAAGATCTTTTGAATCAGCAAACTTAAAGAAGGATTTCACTCGACTACGAGCTACTTACAATCTAAGTAAACTATCAATAACTTAATAAAGCAAAGACTTTTCCCTGGTTACTAATGCAAAACTACACTTTTCAACCAAACAAGAAAATGAAAGAGATTTTTTTTTTTTTTTGAATGTTGGCAAAGCAAAAAGGAAAAATATCAACAAGTCAAAAACCAAGAAAAAACTTCTATCCTAATCGTAGATTGCAAAGAATCGCTTCAATAAATCACACACTAGCAACTTAAAAAAGGACTCTCACACTTGTCTAAAAACCCTAAAGAAAAATTTTTAATGACAACTTTTAAATGAAAAAAGCAAGTTAAGGCTAAGATCAACCCTAAGCTACTAACTGCTAGGACAGAGATTCAAAAACCTGAGAGGTATAAATATTGTCAAGGGAAAGGATGATTGCCTTACCCTCAACAAAAACTATACCCTCAACAAAAACTATCATGCACAAGCACACTACTGACAATCCAACAACAAGCGTATGCACGTGAGTTGTGTAGAGCCAGAGGGCGTGTACACATGTGCTGACCTTATACATGTCGCGTGTATCTCTAAAAATCTGAAACAAATAAAAACAGACAATCAAAACTAGGAAGAGACCATTGATATTGAAAACTAGGATCTCTTGAAGGCTTAGACACTCTTTTTAACAGAAAAAGAAAACAATGTAAGGAAAAAATTTGTAAAACAAACCATTCTGAGATGAGACTGCAAACAACCAAGACTTAGAAAGAATTCCAAAAAATACCTGAGAATGATTGATTCTGACAGGGAAGAGGATGATTGCCTCAAAATTTTTATGGAATCTACATGCTACTGCTACTTCTTCAACTAGTGTTTACACGTGGGTTGTAAGAAAGTAGGGCGCAGGTACACGCGTGCAGACCTTATGCAGGCCGCATGTACCTCTATTAGTCTCGAAAAAACACAATCAAGCAAATAACAAAGATAACTGGTATGGAAAACCAGACTCTCTGCTAGCTCAGACTTTGCAGAAACTTCAAAAAACAGGAAAGAAAACCAGTCTTTTAAAACTACCCAAAAATATTCCCAGGAACCCTAGAGACTTCCCTAGTATGGTCGCCAATTCTGTTGTGGTGGGAAATCCCTCTATGAACTAGCATTTAGGGTTATATTATGCATGCAGATAAGACCGAAAGAATCCTACTTTCTATCGTCATCCCAGACTTAATCCCCATTTCTTTCAAGCAAATACATGGTTAAATGAACATACCTTGTTCCGAACGTTCGATGTCGATCCTTCTTCACCCTCGATTGCTTGTTAGCATCTATCCTCCCAAGGATGACCTACGTACAAAACAAGCAACAAATTCTACATGCATTTGTTCTATAGATTAATGGATTAGAGATTCAAACATATATTCACTAAACTATGAAGAACTCATATAGTGGGACGGGAAAATCATTTCTTTATTATTAACTTTAATGAGTCAACTTACAATGTCGAGACCGACCACTCCTCCGCAAATCCTGATCCTGGGCTCCTCTTCAAATGTCCTCCAACTTCTTTGCTTTGTATCTCTCTTTGCACAAGGATGGCTAAAGGGTTGGGACAATGGGAATGTGCAATTGGGTAGAGTTTCTTTACTCTTATTCTCCTCTTCCAAATAGGACCCCTAACCCTTCTTTTATAGGCTAGAAGAAGCTAGGTATTTGGGCGAACCCTCGGCCATGCATGGCTGGAAGATTCAGTTAAGTCACCCAAATTTGTGTGTTCCATCGAAAACTTTCCTTTTTTCGTGCTTCTGAACGTCCATGTGGGCTGTAGTGGGCCAGCTAGTGTGGACACTGTAGATCCACGCGGGCTATAGTGGGTAAGCTAGCGTGGACTTTTAAAAATGGATTTTTTAGAAGAGTTGTTCAATAGTGTTTTTGCAAACAAGGAACCTAAGATGGCCTAATGCCAGGTAAGAATGTATGGTGAAAATTAGGGATATAACATGGTGTCACCTAGTGCATCGAATTCCAATGGACTAGGTACAATCCAAGTGTCAGATGATTCCAAAGATTGATAAGCCACGATCGAAATCATATCGACGATGGCAATATGATGTGTAGTCGGTGGAAGTGGTGTAGGGAAGGTACCCATGAGGATAGAATATTTCAGTAAGCCAACACCAACGCTTTCATACGTGATCTTGTGATCTCCCAAGAAAAGAATATTGTTGGTAGCGGGAGCGCAAGCATCGGTTGTGCATAAATCTAACTGATCGATAGTGACAATTTTACCTTGATGGGGAAATTGCACACATTGAAACACTGACGAAGCAATGACAGTCATAGCATAAAACCAACTTCTTCCAAGTAACAAGTTGTAATCGAGGGGAGCATCGACCACCTTGACATCAACAGTGATAGTTTTTCCACCCAATTGGATGGGCAAGGACTGTACAACCCCATGGGGATGAAATCCTCGCCCATCAAAGGCGTGTAACATCGTTGGGGATTTGTTAAGTGTGGGTGATTTTAAACCTTTCCAACATGCTAAAGACATGACACAAGTTGAGGCTCCCTCATATAGAATAGTTCGGTGGATTTGTTGATAGTGAACAACAACATCAAATTGGAAAGAAAGTTGATGGGAGAGTAGAGACATATAATTGTCTAGGTTAAACATGATATGGTTGGACAACTCAGGATCAACATTTCCAATAGCGACCAAGAGCGTTCTATGTTGATTGGGGCAGTGTTGTATAACTTCTAACACGGACATAGCACACTGTGCTTGAGCCAAATCTTCAACAATGTTGTAGTTATGGGCGGCACGTGAACTAGGATTAAAGGTAGATTTATGGATAGTGCTCTTAGGAGGGCGTAAGATAGAGTCGAAGGTAGTTTTCTGAATCTGAAGTGGTCCAAAAGGAGGATTAATCGATGGAGGACTAACAAAGGACGATGATGGATCCAATAAAGTACCGCTACCATTAGTGACTTTTCCTTTGTCAAGGTTACCTAGTGTGTTGTATTTCTTAGAGAGAGTGGTCAAATTAATCCCATTAAACATATAAATATGTGCACTCGTCGAGGCCTCGTCATGAGGATGGATAGAACTGCCCCCGGGAGAGGGGGTTTGAGCAACCATGGATTGCTACTGTGGAAAAGGCTGAGTAAGCACAGCGGGTTGTGAATTTCCCTGGAAAAGTTTGGCCACTTCATTGCGATGTGGACAGTCTCGAGTGTAGTGATCATCACCACAAATGTTAAATGGGAATTTCAGTTTCCGTTGTGGTTTCTTTTCGATAACAGGTGTTTGAGCTTGATTTTTTGGTTGTTCATTGTTATTAGTATTTTTTTATTTATTTATTTTCTTCTTCTTGCCTCTGGATTGTTGTGAAGGGGCTTATTGAACTGCATCCACCTCAGAGATCTGAGTTTTTGGGGAGGTAGAGGAGAGTGTGGTCGACTTGGAAGTAGATTGATTTTTGACGGAACCGATAACACCGTCCGCATGAGATGAGGATGATGGCTTGGATGGATCAGTATTAGCTCGAGCAACATTTGGAAGAAAATCATACAAAGTACCATATTGGGAATAAACTAAATCTAAGTACTAATCCTGAGCAATGGTTTCTTCCTCGGTGACTGCGCCACCCATAGCGACATCGCGAGTGATCGGGGGTAAAAGTGATTTAGTAAACCATTATGCCAATAATATGTCAAGAATGATTACTTTGATCATCCTTCATCATCGTCTCCACTCATTAATATGGTTAGAGATATGCACGGAGTTAGTTTGACGAAGGGATTTCAAGAGTTCATTACCCGTCTTGTAGCGAATAGGTAGTTGAAAGTGCACGAGGAAAGACATGGCGAGGGACTTGAAATCATGAAAAGAAGCACGTGGTAGTTCAATATACCACTTTGTTGCAGAGCCCATAAGTGTTCGCTGGAAAAGAGGCAAACGTATGGAATAATCCATGAGGGAGTTTGATGAACACCACAAATGGAAATTCATCACATGGTTATTTGAATCTTCTCCATATTTTCCATCAAATTTTGGAATATCAGAAGGAAGTTTAGCTGGAATGACTGGCCAAAATAGTGAATGAAAAATAGAATCATTGATTAACCGAGATAAGTCTGGGAGATCCAAAGTCCCAAGGAAAGGTAGTTGTCAGTTAATTTGTGGATGATACTAATGTGTCATAGGAACACCAGTAGGACCATAAACTGGGTTAGGTGGATAATTGTAACCAGTAGGTCCTCCTATTGTGTATGTGTTATATTCTTTGAACTAGTAGTAGCATTTGAGAATCTGTGTCGGGTGTGCAGGGGGGTGGAGCCCCCCGCGTGGGGGTTCAGGGGCAGCACCCCCGAAAAAAAAAATCGCATCAAGACCGCATTTTCGGGACCGCATTATATTTAGGTGGTTTTTTGGCACATGGTTTCTTTGCCGATGCTTTTCTATTTCTGGTTAAGGAATTAGGGTTTTGGACTAATCCAGGTCATTGGGTTAGGGTTTTGGATGTTGATGGCTCCTATATGTATTTTGTATTGTAAACTTTGTAACACAATGAATGAATATAGAATATGTTGGTTTTCCCAGTTTGGGTTTCCAGGCAAAAAAATCTGTGTGTAATGTTTGTATTTGCCATTGTATCTTTTATGTTCTTTTTTGAATATCTGTTTGCAGTAGATATTGTACAAGGTTAGAATTGACATTTGGTATCAGAGATTTATTGGCTTCAGGGGGACGCCTTTGTGGTCAAGGGTTTGGATCGGGACTGTGATAAGCCTTGTTACAGTGGGAGATCTGTGGTACTGTTTTTCAGGTGAAAAGAAATGGCAAGAAATTCAAAGATGGAGATCGAGAAGTTTAATGGGAAAATATTTGAGCAGTGGAAGCTCAAGATGGAAGATCTTTTGGTGGAAAGAGATCAATGGATCACGGTAGATCCAGGCACTGCACCTACAAGAACTTCTGCAGATGACTAGAAAAAGATGGATCGGAAAGCAAAGAGCACAATCCGACTATGTCTCTTTGATTCAGTATTACTGAATGTGTCAAAGGAAGCTATAGCCAAGGATTTATGGGAAAATTTGGGGAAGTTTTATCAGTCTAAGTCCTTGGTAAATAAAACATTCCTGAGAAAGAAGCTGTATAACTTGAGGATGAGAGATGGAGACTCGGTGGCAGAGCATTTGAACGCCTTCAATACTGTGGTAATTAGTTATTTAGTATCTGCTGAGATTAAAATTTCAGATGAAGATAAATGTATTAGTTTGTTGTGTTCTTTACCAGACTCGTGGGATAGTCTGGTTGTGGCCATAGGTATTAATACAACTTCATTGAAGTTTGAAGAAGTGGTCTCATTCTTGTTGTCAGAGGAGATGAGACGAAAGAATATGGAAGGACATAGCACAGACGCATTATTTGCAAGAGGACGTTCCCAGGAAAAAAATAGATCTAATTTCTCAAGTGGGAGATCTAAGTCTAAGGGTAGATCTAGATCTCCTAGACAGTTTGTAAGGGTATGTTGGAGGTGTGGAAAAGAAGGGCACTACAAGAAGTAGTGTAGATCCAAAGTTGAGAAAAAGAAGGGATCTAAAGAATATTCTTATACAGAAGAAAAGACCTCCAAGGAAGGAGGGGATGTGTACTTGGCCTCTTCAAGCACACATGTAGATCATGAGGCATGGTTGATTGACACTGGTGCATCCTTTCATATGACTCCCCACAGGGACTGGTTCTGCGAATATGAAAAGTATGATGGAGGTAATGTTTTCTTAGGTAATGATTCGACAACCAGAATCATAGGAAGAGGAAGGGTAAAGTTGAGACTCATATATGGAAGGATTAGAACACTTCCTGGTGTTCTACACATCCCAGGTATGGCCAGAAATTTGATTTTTGTAAGCAAAATGGAAGATGCAGGGGTAAAAACAATTTTTGAAAAGGGAACTTGCAGGATGGTTCGAGGAGAAATGGTTTTGATGAAGGGAGTTCGGTTTGGAAATCTGTATAAGATGCTAGGAAGAACTATTAGTGATGTGTGTAATAGCTCCATTGTTCCTGATATTGAAGTTGAAGAAGAAAGAAATCCTATAGTCTCCGGAGAAAAGGTTATGTTGTGGCATCAAAGACTGGGGCATATCGGAGAGAAGGGTCTTCGACTACTACATGGTAAAGGTATGGTTGAATGTATGTCTAAATGCTCTCTAGATTTTGATTTTTGTGAACATTGTCTATATGGGAAGTAGAATCGGGTAAGATTCCCCTCCGATGCAACAAGGGAAGAAGGAATTTTACAGCTAGTTCACAGTGATGTTTTTGGACTTGTGTCGGTCCCATCATTGGGAAAATCTATGTACTATGTCTCATTTATAGATGACTTCTCGAGGAAAACTTGGATATATTTCCTCGGGAATAAATCTGAAGTCTTTGACAAGTTTAAAGAGTTTAAGGCTCTTGTTGAGAATCAAACAGAGAAACAAATTAAGGTGTTGAGGACAGATAATGGTGGAGAGTTCTGCGGAAATAAATTTGAAGAATTTTGTAAGAAGTGTGGTATAGCAAGGCAGAAGACTACTCCAGATACACCTCAACATAATGGATTTGCAGAAAGGATGAACAGGATGTTGATGGAAAAAGCAAGGTGCATGCTCAGTGGTGCCGGGATCGGAAAAGAATTCTGGGCAGAGGCAGTGGGTACTGCATGTTATCTGGTCAACAGATCACCCTCATCAGCGTTGAATGACAAGACTCCACAAGAGGTATGGACTGGTAAGGAACCTTCTCTCACACATCTTAAGGTATTTGGATGCAATGCATATGTTCATGTTCCAAAGGAAAACAGGAGTAAGCCAGATAAGAAGGCTAAAAAATGTATCTTTATTGGACATAAAGATGGTCTCAAAGGTTATAAGCTTTGGAACCCAGAAACTAAGAAGGCAGTGTATAGCCGAGATGTGGTATTTAGAGAAATGAAGGATGTTGTTAAACAGGAAGTCCTACCAAGTAAGGAAGAACCAGAGAAGATAGAGTTTGATTTAAACGAGGATGAATCAAACTCTATAGAAGAACATGAATCAGAAGAAGAAGATCCTCATACTCCAGTATTGAGGAGATCAGATCGAGAAAGAAGGCTACTGGAAAGGTATAGTCCATCTGATTTCCGTTCAAATTTTGCTTTGTCTATTACTGATGATGATCCTAGAATTGTTAGGGAGGCAGTGGATTCAGAGGATCGAAATCTCTGGAAAAGGGCCATGGAAGAAGAAATGGAATCTTTGGATAAGAATGAGGCTTGGGATCTAGTGGAGTTGCCAACTAGAAGAAATCTCATTGGCAACAAATGGGTATTTAAAAAGAAGTTGAATGTAGAAGGCAAAGTGGAGAAATACAAAGCTCGGTTAGTAGCAAAGGGTTATTCCCAAGTTGAGGGAATTGATTTTGGTGATATTTTTTCTCTTGTTGCCAAGTTAACCTCCATAAGATTTATGTTATCTGTTGTTGTTGCATTTGATTTTGAAATAGAACAAATGGATGTGAAGACAACATTCCTACATGGGGATCTGGAAGAAGAAATCTATATGAAGCAACCAGAAGGTTATGTTGTGAAGGGAAAGAAGGAGTTAGTATGCAAGTTGAAAAAATCCCTGTATGGTTTAAAACAATCACCAAGGATGTGGTATCAAAAATTTGATACTTATATGCTGAGACTTGGATTCACAAGAAGCAAAGAGGATCACTGTGTGTATTTTAAATTAATTGGTGATCATTTGATTTATTTGGTCTTGTATGTGGATGACATGTTGTTGATAGGAAACAACAAGGAGATTATCCAGGATGTGAAAACTCAGTTGTCCTCTAAATTTGACATGAAGGATCTCGGTGCTTCAAATTTCATTTTGGGCATGGAAATTAAAAGAGATCGGAAAAAGAGGAAACTTTGGTTAAATAAGAGAAAATATGTCGAGACAATATTGCAGAGGTTTAATGTGCAGGAATGCAAACCGGTCAAGGTTCCTATTCCTGTTGGTGTAAAGTTACTTTCAGATCAATGTCCCAAGACACATGAAGAAGAGGAGGACATGTCTAATGTTCCACATGCCAGTGTAATTGGGAGTTTGATGTATGCAATGGTTTGTACTAGATCGTACATTTCACATGCAGTTGGAGTTTTGAGCAGGTATATGTCAAAAAAGGGAAGGAGCATTGGACAGCAGTAAAAAGGGTTTTCAGGTATTTGCGTGGAACTGCTAGCTATGGATTGTGCTATGAAGGAAGACCAGGATTGGATAGAGTGGTGGATATACATGGATTTGTGGATGCAGACTAGGCAGGAGATCTGGATCATAGGAGATCTACAAGTGAGTATGTATTTAACCTGTTTGGAGGAGCAATAAGTTGGATGAGCAAAAGACAGGCTATAGTGGCACTTTCAACTACAGAAGTTGAATACATGGCAGCCACTCATGAAAGTAAGGAAGAAGTATGGTTACAAATATTTTGTTTAGGTATTGGGTTGGTACAACAAGCTATAAGAATAGATTGTGACAGTCAGAGTGCAATTTTTCTGGAAAAGAACCCAGCTCATCATTCAAAGACAAAACATATTGATATTCAATATCACTTTGTGAGAGACATAGTTGAAGAAAACAAAGTATTGTTGATGAAGGTGGACACTTTGAAGAATGTTGCAAATTCATTAACAAAATCTGTGAGCACTGAGAAGTTCTCTTGGTGTAGAGGATCCATGGGCATTGTTTCCCTAGATTGTTGACTATGTAACCCTGTAACCCCCTGTGTGCAAAGAAAACAACAAGTGGGAGAATGTTGGGTATGTGTTATATTCTTTGAACGAGTAGTAGTGTCTGAGAATTTGCGTCAGGCGCATAGGGGGGTTAGAGGGGGGGTCGCTAGGCCCCCCCTCGGGGGTTCGGGGGCAGCACCCCTGAAAAAAAAAAAATCATATCGGGACTGCATTATATTTAGGTGGTTTTTCGGCACATGGTTTCTTTGCCGATGCTTTTCTATTTCTGGTTAAGGAATTAGGGTTTTGGACTAATCTAGGTCATTGGGTTAGGATTTTGGATGTCGTTGGATCCTATATGTATTTTGTATTGTAAACATTGTAACACAATGAATGAATATAGAATATGATGGTTTTCCCGGTTTGGGTTTCCAGGGGAAACATCTCTGTGTAATGTTTGTATTTTCCATTGTATCTTTTATGTTCTTTTCTTAATATCTTTTTGCAGTAGATATTGTACAAGGTTAGAATTTACACCTCCTACATATAGTTGTTGCTGGCTAGGATAAGCAGGATTCGATGATGGCTGAGAAACATTTGCATAACTTGGTGGGTTTTGAGCATTATAAGCTGGGTGATTTGCTTGCCCATAAGGAGGATAAACATTTTTCTCTTAAGGAGGGTAAGGAGTAGATCCCGGAGGAGGATACATATTAGACCCATGGGGAGGATAAGTTTGTTGTCCTCGAGGACTCCAGGTGGTGTTTGGGATGCTGCCCAGATAAGGTTGTCCATAAGATGTTCCGAAAGGAACTGGATTTGATACTCCTCTTTGTGGGTTATGATATGAGTGCCCCTCAACATGGGGTTGGGTAAATTTTCCTCCCAAAGATACTCCCTAGGATTTTGAAGGGTTTCCAGCAAACGAAGGTTGCCCCCTACCAGTAGTGGATTAATGACCGGGGTATGACTGGCAAAGGGAGGTTTCCCTCCGAGAAGAACATGAAAAGGGGGTTGTCCCCCGGGAGGGGTAGGCCCACCATAGGATTGTGGTATTCCAGGAGGGATAGGTCTACTAGATGGTGGTTTCCCTCTAGTTGGTTGTATTTGGTTGGCAGGGGTTTTCATTCTCGGGTGAAAAGATGTCCCAGCAAGATCGTGCGGAACATGTGGAGTTGTAGAGTGAAAGTTTGTAAAAGTGGGGGTAGGGATTGAAGTGCCTTGGGAATGAGTAGAGGTGATGAGTCTAGCATTAGGATGGACTTGTGTTGATGTAACAATAGGGTTAATGACCTGATAGATGGGTTGGTTCATAGTTTGACTGGATGGTCATGTTTCACCAAGAGGGTCATGAGGATGAAAGGGTTGTCAAATAGATTCAAAATGCTCATAAATAATGTGTCCTGATGAATTCCTCCATATAGAACGAGAAGGTGTGGGATTTGTATCTACTACAATGGTAGGACGAACAGGATTCCTATACTCATCACCAAAGGTTGGTTCTGTGGATCCCATATATGTTTCAGTAAAGGCTCTCTCCGGTAACTGTGGGACCTCTTCGTCTATGACATTCCCAAGGGAGTCTAAATGAAGAAAAAGTGGTTTGAGAGGAGTTACTGACACATATGTAGTGTGAGGAGTAGGATTCTCAACCGTAACCAAAGCGCCTTCTGAATTGTCTAACGGAGGAGTAACAACACTCCCAGCGTCAGATTGATTTTCTTCCTCTCCACAGTAGTTGTCTTTTGGAGGGTTAGGAGGTAAGGGTTGGTAGCCTTTCGGAGGCATACTTTGCATCTTACGCAATAGGCAAAGACATTTATTGTCTATAGGCTCAATTTTGGAGAATAATAGTACACGCTGAAAATCTAGGGCCAACTAACAAAAAGAAAAAGCATACGCTAATAAAATCTAGGAATCAAAACCAAGCAAACAAAACTTCTCTCGATGATCATACTAGTTGGTGGTGAAATCCAACGTCGCATGATCAAGTCAAGAAGGGGCTAGGATATGGTGCAATAGTTACAATGGTGACCTGCTTAACGAACTTTCACCTTGGTGCAGGCTTCTATGCAGTAATTGTGGATTTACCCTCCAAGGCGCCCGAGTGAGTTTGAGCAATGTTTGTTCCAGGTACAGTGAGACTTCCCTTCACCGTCACCTCATGTAGGTACCTAAATATTATGGCAACTAAGGACACAAACTCGCAGTCAGCCCTTGGGAAGGTATAGTTGACAGTCTGATCTAAACGTATGGGCAGGATAACAAGTCTGAAATCAACTTGAGAGGCTCCCACACATAATCGTGGGTATACCCTCAAGTGACCCCCAATATACAATCCGACCACTACAAATAGTTAAACCATGGAGGGATAATCTTTGTAGTTCACTCTAATGCAACCTCGTGTGTAACCCCTGTGTGAGAGGGGGATCCCAAAAATCCTATATGACAATTGAATTTGACTCTCCCTATCTCAAGATGCTAATGTTTGTTTTGAAAAACTTTGGAGAGTTGTACTCACAGCCTAATCCAAAGTGATAATCCTAGTCTAATGTTGGTGGAAGATCCTAGAAACAAAAATGTTGTAGATGAATTTTAATTAGCGATGATTTTACGATTGTTCTTTACTCAAAGGGTGTATGACAATGAAATTGATGGTATGATGACTCAAATCCCAAAAAATGCACGATAATATGATAAGCAATCTTGTCTTTCGATGAATGGCTATTTAAGGGAAAGAGAAAGAGTTGTTTTCACTATCAAACACTAATATGCAATGTCCTCAATCAAATCCAATGCAATGCTAAAAAAATCAGAAATGCCTTCTAATATCCAAACCAATCACTAAAATATGTCCTTTTGCTTATATGTGAATGATAATCAGATGTAAAACTTCTAATGTCAATTAGAGTTCAGGATTAAGCAATGAGAAGAAAACCTCACACAAAATAAAAATACACTCTCGTTATGAATAAACAAGAAGGACAAAGATAACCAAATTACAAACAAGAACCAAGAAACCTCAAACAAAAGAGAAATGATGGAAAACTAACTTCAAAGATCAAATGAAAAGGTTCACAGACCTTTGGATTTCCTCACAAAAGTTTCCACTCAGTTAGATAAAGGAGAAGAAGACAACAAGTTAACTCTAGGTTAACAAAGACAAAGAGTGACTTTAAGGCAAGGAAATAAAATGTCAAAATCCCAAACAAGAAGAGATCAATCCTTAGGAAACAAAGTGTTGAAGTCCAATACCAAGATTGACTGAGAGTATGGGACTCTGAGCAAATGCAAAAGGCAAAAACTGAACTTCAAAAATTGAAAACCTAGATGATTTTCACTGAAAATGGGATAGCGCTCTGGTGTAAGGGGTACCAGAGCACTCCAACACTCTATGTAATACCACTATGGAGTGTTGGCACTCTACTAGCAAGGGCAGGGGAGCGCTCTGCTGCAAAAGCTCGGAAAAATTCCCAGAAACTCAAAAAATCAAGAAAATGCAGTCAATCGGGGTGATCATAAAGAGGCAATCAAACAAATCTAAGAATAAAAAAGGCAATATGCAGAAGGTCAAGTGAGTGGGAAAAGGGCCAAATAAAGATTTGGGAATGGAAACAAAAATCAGAGCTCCTTCCCCAGTGGAGTTGCCAATTTCTGTTGTAGGTGAATTCCCCTGCGGAGAAGTGGATTCCCTCTTGGTCTCTAGACTCCTAAGGCCAAGACAAAAAAGTGTTTGACATGGACATTGACCTCCTTTCAGATCTAATCAAGCTAATAAATGAAAGAGAAGGAGAAATATATGTACCTTATTAGCAGTGTTTGTCCTTGCAAAGTCCAGGTTGAGCTTCGATCTTGAGCTCCCTGATAGGTCCTGCAAAACAAACAAAGATACAATGGACTTCTTACTCTACTGACATTAGCTCAAATATATATCCATCTACTGAAGACAAACTCATATGGAACAATCATAATTTTGAAATAAACAGGACAAGCATTGATTATTAATGAGAACAAGTAAAAGTACTTACAATACTTTGAATGAAGGTGCAACAACTTCTTTCGGGTCTCCTTGTCCAACCCCTTTGCTCAAATGATCTCCACTAATTTCTTTGATGACATCTCACTCATGAGATCATAAGTTTGATGTAATTCTCAATCTCCATTGTACCTTTCACCATGAGAAGGCCTCCTTATATAACCTTTGGAGAGGTCCAACCACTTGAGAGATATTTGGGATAAGTTGAGGATTCCTCTCCTTCAGTTGAGGATCTTCCCTAAGATCATTCCTTGACCATCTATTTAAATCCAACCACCTTCAAGAATTGAGGGATTCTCCCCTAATTTGCCTGAACAAACCCAAAATTTTCTCAGAAAAGGGTAGCGCTCACCCAAAAGGGTGCACAGGGCGCTCAAACACTCCCCCAAAGAGGCTCAGGGAGCGTCAGCACTCCCTAACAGTGGGTATGGGAGCACTCCTCTCTAAAATTCATTTTTTAGTCCTTCTTTCAATGGAAAAAGGTTTGTACTTCCTGTCAATTGATTTCTCTTCTTCCAAACTAGCCTTTGAGGTGTCTTAAGTGTCTTTATGATGTCGTTAGAGGCATGACATGGGAAATATGGTAGTATGATGTTTGTGACACTTGCAACACTTGTAGTCAAGATGAGACACTTTCAGACAAGATGCGACACTTATAATACTTGTAATGACGACACTTGTGACACTCTCGAAGTGAGTAATTTTTAGGTGTAACACTTGAGTTTCCACCCCTTCAAAGTACTCATAGTACCCAAAGGTTCCTCTCTATAACTAAAGAACTTCCTTAGAAAGATCATCTTCCTTGACATTGAGTTCTCTCAAAACATGATGAAAATAAATCCATTCAAAGGATGGAAAGGCCAACTTGATGTCTCACAGTATATTTTCCATATTAACATTTTGGATTTCTAGTTTTCCTTGTGCCCATTTGATTTCCAATTTGGAGTCCCCCATAACCTATAGATTTTTAATGTGTTTCTTCTTTGTCGTCTCCAAAAGGGTCCACATTGCAGTTATCTCTACCCTGTTATTGGACCCCTGGCCCGGGGCATATTTTATCTAAATGTAATGATTCTAGTTAATGAATAAAACAACTCCAACTCCGCACACAAGAGGGTGCCCCTGGTTGGACCCATCAAAATATCCCCATGGCATATCATAGTCTAAGGTGGGGAGAATAAGAGTGCATTGTTTATAGGCTTTGGGATCTTTTTTAAAATCAACAACCCGATTAAGTGTAATCACTGCAATAACCTCCAGAGCAAGCCATTTCTCTTTAAAAATTGTTGAGTTGCAATACCACCATAAGTTTTAAATCATGATACTTGGTAGACCTGAATAAATATTCATTTCCCTATCTTGGACCCAAACCTTATAGCATTCTTCCAGACTTGTTCCATTCAACCCTGGCTTTTAATTTTTCTTTGACTAGCTTTCCAACTTGGCCTGCATAGGGACAAAAAACAAAAATATGAGCAACTGATTCCTTGTTACCAAAGCAAAGTGTACGGAGATTAGGGTTGCACCATCCACTTTTCACACCATTATCCTAGGTGAAAATTTTATTATTCATGGATAGCCAAGAGAAATTTAGAATCTTAAAGGAGCTTTGGTTTTCCACCACCATATTGGATAGACTTGGAGTCTTTCTTCTTTCCATGCTTTGTATCCAAGTTTCGTTGTGAAAGACCCTTCTTTCTCGTTATAGGACCAATAGAGAATGTTCGAGGACTCATTGTCGAGTAGGATGAATTTTTCACACAACCTCAAAATATAGGAGTCCCATTCCGCATGAAATTAATGCGGTAAGTCTAAAGAGACTAAATCTCACCACCCCGATCTTCCTCGAAGAGGAGGGTCCCCTAAATGGATATAATGTAAGTGGAGAAGATTGAGGTTTTTGATAAACTGGACCAAAGGTTCCGAAAGCCTAAAATTGTCCCCTGCTCCAAGCCAAGGGTCTTCTCCTAATCTTATGTTTCTTCCATTACCAATTTTCCAGATGGTCCATTTTCCCACTAATGGGAAGGCTTCCACTAAGGTTTTCGACACGATAGAACCCTTTGAGGGTTTCCCTAGCAGACAAAACCATTCCACTATAGATAAATTAGCAAAATATTTTGAGTGAAGAACTCTTGACCAAAGGGAGCTCCCTTGCGAGAGGAACCAAAGGTTATTCCATGCTAGTGCACATGAAAATGGATGAATATCTTTGAGTCCCAATCCCCCAAGTTTTTTTGGCATAATGATGGAAGACCAAATAGACAAATGGATACCCCTCGTGGAATTATGGCATGCCCACAGGTATCTGCAACTTATCCTCCTTAATTTATCAAGAATTCCTTTGGGAATAGCCACTATGGAGTTCCAATAGACGGAGATACTTTCCAACATTGATTTAAGCAGTACTAGGTGGCCTCCTTTGGATAAGGTTCTATTAACCCATGAGGAAAACCTTGTTTCCACTTTGTCGATAAGCCATCCCCAATCCTTTTTTTTTGTACCAATCAGGTTTTAAGTAGAATCCAAAATATTTAATTCCTTCTTCAAGGCCTTTCATCTCTTTCGTGATTAAGTTCAGGAAGGAGTTTGATTCTACTTCTGAGAAACTATTAAGAACAAAGAAAGATTTATATAGATTGATCATCATTCACATTGCTTTGCAATATGAATCCAATATTCTTTTGAGGTTTGACACATATTAAAATGATTCATACACGCTACAAAGTACATCATCTACAAACAGGAGATGAGAAACCCTATATGATTCTGATACCCTTATATCTCTCAATTGACGATTGTAAAAAGATTAATTTATCATTTTTCTTAGAGATTATGCTATGAAGAGAAATAAGAATGGGGAAAGTGGGAAACCTTGGCACATCCCTATTGAAGCTTTGAAAAATATGGAGGGGGATCCATTAATCATGATTGCAAAGGACTCGCTTTGAAGGAATCCCATTATCCAATTCATTGTTCTTATGATCATGCCCATTGTATAAGAACCAGCCTTAAAAAGGTCCAGTTGACCCTATCATGTTCTTTTTATAGGTCCAATTTTAAAATGGTTTCTTTTAGATTGTTATTTTTTACCGAGTGAAGGACCTCTTGTGCAATTGCCACTGTGTCATGTATTTGTCGGTTTTGAAGAAAACCGAACCATTCTTCTCCAATAATTACACTTAGCAAGGGTCTTATCCATCAAGCTATAATTTTAGAGATTATTTTATAAACAACATTACAACGTGAAATATGTCTATAGTCCTCGAATGTTTCAGAGTTATGTTTCTTCGGTATGAGACAAAAAAAAATTGCACTTAAAGGGCCATAAATTGTACCTTCTCTTTGAGACTCTCTAGCCAAAAGGAGGAGATTGTCTTTCAAAAAATTATAGAACGATTTAAAGAACTCCACGGTAAATCCATCTGGGCCCAGACTTTTACCATTTTTCATAGAGGAGAGGGCTTGTTTCAACTCTGATTTTGTTACCTCTTCCTTTAAGGACTTGTTCATTTCTTCGGAGAACACAGGACGGAATTTGGTAACTACCTCTAATATCTCTTGAATTGAAAATCCCCTAGGAGATTGAAAAAGATTTTCAAAAACTCACACTCTTGATTCCACTTTTTCTCGAAAATAGCTTAACATTACTCTTGTTTCCTTCTTGATTTCCCAAATGGTGTTTACATTTCTACAATAGTTAGCGTAATGATGAAAAAACTATGTTATTATCTCTGAGCCAAAGTGCTTTACTTTTTAAGCACCACTCAACCTCTTCTTGTTTCAACCTTTCCTTTCTTTTATTTTCCAAAATTTTAATTTATTCTAGTTGTGCCTAGTTTAGAGCTCCATCATCCACCTCAGAAAGGATCCAAGAAATTTTTCCTTCGATCTCTAGAAGATCCTTTTGCCTTTTGGATTTCCAAATCGGAATCCACTTTTTAATAACGGCTTTGGAGAACTTCGGGTTAGCTTCAAATTGCACCATAAAGGGTTCAGAAGAGTCACAATTTAGCCATATCCACGAGGAAGCTACTAGATTTCTGAAGTCCTCCTTAGCAAGCCACACTGGGTTGATTTTAAGAGGCGTAGGAGGCAAATCCGTTTTTGAACTCCAAAAAAGCGAAAATGGATGATGATCAGAGCTTCCCCATTCTTTGAATTTTTCCTTAAATATGAGTCCTATATCCATTAGTTTTTCAGAGATAAGGAAGTGGTCCAGTCTCTTGGCTACAACATCATTCCCTGTTCTAAAGTTTCTCTAGGTGGGAGAGAGTTTTACAGGCTCTAGGTCGACCATGATTTATGCCTCCAAGAAGGAAAGAAAAAAACCTTTATGTCTATCCTCTCACAGATTCGGGCCCCAAACTTCTCTTAAGGATAGGTTGAAATTTAAATCACCCCCTATCACCATTAGGGGGTCGTTGAATACTCCTGCAAATTTTATATTTTCCCAAAATTGTACCCTATCATAATAGGGCCCATAAATGTTTATAGCAAAAAAATCAAAATCATAGCCTTTGTGCTTGAGCTTTACTGAGATGGAGGAGAGGGTCGAGGAAGAGGATAAATTCTTGAAATCATAACTCTATCCAAAAAGCAGTCCTTCCAATAAACGTTCTGCGTCCTTTACACTAAAAGACCAATTTTTCAGCCATTTGCTAACAATCTTAATTGTGTCTTCTCCTGAACACATAGTCTCCTGAAGAAGAAGGATGTATGGATTAAGGCTCATGAGTATCCTTTTGAGGGATAATTTGTTTCGATGGCCCCAAATCCCTCCTGCATTGAAGGACAAAAAAATTATTTTTGGGGGGGATGCAAGGAATTCCCTGCTCTAAGGGCCCTAGTAATGGTTGCTAGAGTGCCTTTCTAGATTAGGACCACTGATTTTTCTTTTTCCTTTGATAGATGTGACTTTTTTCCAGCCTGCAAGGTTGGGAGAGGGTAAAGGGCCAATCCACATTTTGAGGGGTTGGATACTTTTAAATGATCCTTTGAGCGAAGCACATACCCTTTGGGAGAGGGTAACGAGGGAGACAGGGGCTTCATGAGTGAGGGTAGCTCAATTGGTTCAGGTAAAATATGAGGGTCAGATAATAGAAGGGGAGAAGGGGATGTGGGATAGGAATTATTAGGGGGGAAATAGGGGGGTGTAATGATCCCAAGCCATTATGCAAGGATCATCACTGTTTTGGTGTCTTTTTAAAACTTTTTCCGAGTGAGGTATTTCGTCAAACACTTTGTTGATCTACCTTTTAGATGTGTTTATATGTGTGTATGCAGCAAATAACAGAAAGAGATAACCATGGAACATACCTCAACCATATGCAATAATATAGACAAGACAAAACATCTCAATTCTTCTTTATTCATAAAATAGCGAAACCTGCTACAATGAAGATGTCGATCTGGAATGCTCAACAGATGGCCAAGAAGATAGACAATAGATAAGAGCTGCTACAAAATGATCCCGCTAATACAAAATAATGCCTCCAAAGGCTGAATAAGAAATGAAGATCAATACAAACAGATCTGAATGACAAACTCTCCAGCTGAAGAATGCCATGCTCCAATAGAAGGCTGAAACCCTCAATAACTCGGCCCTGCTACCAAAAGTGTCCAATCACCCTAATAAATATGCCAACTGATAGATCAGGTGATGGTAAGAATAACCCAGGTGCTTGAATCTCCAAGATCCCTCTCAATCTCCGTAGATCTGAATTTCCCACTGAATGGGGTGCCCCACTGGATGACTGAAACCCTAGCTGGTTCGGCCCTGATGAAGATGGCCTCCAAATGCTCTGAAACTCTCCAAGAATATAGATCGGGCAATGGTAAGAATAACCCAGGTGTCTGAATCTCCAAGCTCCCTCTCAATCTCCGTAGATCTGAATTTTACTAAATCACAGGACGAACTGGTGCGCCCTCTCTCTATCTGCACATGAAACTGATGTAGAATCCTCCTACAACTGAGTAGATCTGGAACTAGAATGGTGTGGGAGAGTATTTCATCTCCGAGACCAAGCTTGGGACAAGCTAGGTGGAATCTTTCACCACCAAATCGTCCTCTAGGGTTTGTTATGTCAAAACCCTCAAAACCCCCAATATTGGGCTCACTAGCTAGAAGCCAGAAATCAAAATAAGATCATACATGAATGATGAGTAGAGGCCCTTGCCTTCCTTTAATACTTTTTTGGCTCACCTTTTCCCTCCAAAGTGACTTTCATTTTATAATATTTAATTAATTAATTAAATCACTTTAATTAATTAATTAACCTTTTTACCTCTAAAAATATCCTTATCTCTCCTTGTGGCTTCCCTGGCCATTGAAAGTCACTTCTAGCCATCCCATCCTATAGTGCCGCTCCTCCCGATTCCAATGAGATATTACACTGAGAGGTTCCTCCAAGTCATGTGCCCAAAATGACCTCTTCAGTGAATTCCATTGACTTATAACTCAAAATAGTCAAAATCATGGAAATCGTTGGAATGCAACGAAACCAAAGCCAACCTATGTGGAATGGCTCATAATGATGGAATATGATCATCAATGCAAGATGGACCCCACAATGCCTCTCAAATACCCCTGTACTCGCTCTAGCATCCATCTGGCTACTCCGGTCATCATAAATCTCTGCCCTGTGATGATGTCCCAAAGTGGGGACATTACAGGGGGAGACTTAACAAGGGGAGAGGGGGAAGGGTGAGATGAAGGAAGGGTTTTTAATGAAATGTGGGAGGGTCTAGAGGGGGAATGAGTAGGGAGGGTTTTGGAAGGATCGAGGGAAGAAAGGGGAGAGGGTAGGGGGGATGAGGGAGTCACAGGGGGAGAAGGAGTAGGAGAGGGGGAACAGTTCAATGAAATCCCAAGAGGAGAAGACATATCGAAAGAAAGAGAAGGAGTAGGATTAAGAAGTTGCATACTTGAATTGTCCTCCTAAAGAGCAAGGTCTCCCATGGATAAGCTTGAAGATTTTGCCGAGACAAGTTCCAACTCTAATCCTTCATGTTTCTCTTCCTATGAAAGAGTCTCCATTGTTTGATCCCATTCCAGAGTGGACTTCCTTCTCCAGATTGTTTGAGGAGGCTATCCCCAAGGCATTGGCTTCGAGCATTTGGACTTTAGGTGACCAATTTCATGGCACCCATGGTACCAGAAAGGGATTTTCCAATAGTCCACTTTATGATGCCAAGTGATGTCCCCATAAACAAAGCCAAGGATCCCAATCAAGCCTTCTCATGCATTTACTTCTATCTGTATCCAGGCCCAATGTCGATCACGTTTTGTCGCCCAATTGGGATCGAGACCCAAAACAATACCTAGTTTATCTTTGATAGTCTCCAGATCCTCCCTTGTCCATAAATCTAGGGCAGGCCTGAAAATATTCCCCATACTTTTAAGATTGACACCATCTCTCTTGATGGATCAAAATCCACCATCCAAGGTTTTATAAATAGACCTGGTGGGCCCCACAACTAGCTATTTTGGAGAAGAACTGCACAATATTTTTCATCTTTCAACATAAAATAATATGAACCCCTTTTCAATATATGGATTTCAGGTAGGTATCCCAACAGAGGATTCCATTCCTATTCAATCCAAGAATGGAGATCCAAGAAGCCAGGTGTTTTCCCGGTAAATATTTTGACCAATAGTTTACCCTCCAAGTAGGTGATTTCCTCTATCGTGATATCCTCGTCGACCACCATTTTCGCAGGGCCCCCTTTTTCAAGAATGAAAATAGAAGGATTTTTCCTTAGAAGAGCATTGTTCCTATTCTCTCACCCTTGGAGACTAGCTTCTATAATTTTTTTCCTTTCTTCGCCTCACAGACTATCAACATTATTTTCCTTGAGATTTGTGGGAGAGGGATAACCAGAAAAAAGAGATTGTGAATGAAGGGTGTTACCAATCCTATTCCTGTCCAAATACTTCCTATCCAATATAACCTCCTCTGAAGCGATTCCATCCTTCATTCATGTAGCATTAACTCCTACTCCCTATGAATGATTGTTTGTCTTCCAACTAGAGTGGATAGTGGGGAGGTTTGCGCACTCCAAGAAATTTTCTTCTGAGAGGGAAGCCCGCCAAGTGATGGGCTTCAACCATAATCCACCACATCTCCAATCGTATATCTCATATCTCCTTTGGTACAACCTGTCACATGGGGCCGCAGGG
>ML780814.1:253338-264319 GCA_009831015.1 Picea engelmannii
ATGTGAAATGAGGAGGGGGTAGGAGGGGGGGGCTAAGTCCCATGGTCACAGGGAGGAAGCACCCCAAGACATGTTCTCATTATTACAGAAATACCTTAGCCGCAGAGCCCTCCAATCCTAGAAATTAAAGAAAATCCAAATTGTTATAAAAGAAGAAAAGTGCATAAAAATTAAAAAATAAAATTTAAAAATGAATTGTTTTAATGAAAATATGGGTGGTAATCCAGATGAAATATTCTCTAAAATATTGTAAACTAATATTTCTTAGATCTTAAGCATTTCTAACCTATCTAAAAAATTATTTGTGTTTGTTGATTTCCTTTGAATTTTCAAAATATAGAATGATTCACTTCATGATAATTTTGTGATACCAATGTACATACATACTACTAACATAAATTGTTTGTATGGTCAAATTGTAGATAATAAATAAGAAATAAAGGTATTTAACAATGAAACTAAACTCTAATTATGTCTCTAACACTATTCATCGCTTGTGTATTTAAGGTTTATCCAACAAAAAATCTTCATTGTTGGATTTCAGTTGACATGTATTGGCTCAAAAAAATGCATTAAGTCTACGATGTGGACCTACCAAGTCCAAATTCCTCTTTCTGCGGTGTTCTCAAACAAACTTGTTGACAACTTCAAACTCAAATCCTTTTGTGACAGAGTCTCAAATCCTTTTGTGACTGCCCTTTTGTCCCTGAATCAACCTCAAATCCTTCATTGACAGAGTCTCTAACTACTTCGTTCATGCAGCAGAGAACAAGTTACTTCAAGCACCTTCTTCTCACTTTGGCACTAAGACTTTACTTCCACATGACCAAGTGCCCATCCTTGGGCTAAATCCATCGTCATTGGAAGTTTCTTATTAAGGAATGATCCCTAGCCTACTCATCCCAATGACCTCTCAGTCCCGTCGATGTATATATCGTCGTCAGTGTTGTATCTATTGTGTAGAAATCACAATGTCTAGCAATCCTGACCTGATAATGTACTCATCGTCGTCGATGCTTTACCGGGAAGAAAATAGATACAACCAATTTTCTCGACGATCCACTAGCCCTGACAAAATGAGATCCATATCATCATCTTAGGTCATCGATATGGACGTAAAGAACTTAATCGACATTGTTGATTTGATTCAACCTGCTAATTGTCAGTTTTTTGATCCATCGTTGTTCTCCTTCTTCGGTTAAATCCCCATCGTTGATCTATATAACTTTCCCATCTCATCATCATCGATCTATTCCTTGTCGATGCGATTACTAAGCTTGTATTGTCAACAATCCTAGAGTTATCGTCGTCAGCGATCCATCCCTAATTTGCCTTTATCGTCAACAATTGTTCATTGTCGAAAAAACTTCTTAATGGATTTTAATGTCCTGATATGATGGTCACAACGATCTAATTTTGGTCGTTGACTCTAGGAAAGGATTCACCCGATCTAGTCTTAGTCGTCCGGTCAAATGAAAACAAAAACAAAAAGATTTTTGGTGGATTTCTCTCCGCTTTGGAACATGACATGTGCATGATCTCTTATTGTTATTGGGTAAATCAGTAGATGTGGACATGAACTAATCCCCCTAGATCCACCTGGATATAGAAAAAAACGAGACGGAACAAGATGCTTTCCCTAAGTTGTGATCATTGAGTTTACTACCAAAGGAGGAATATATAACATACCTTATGATTCGCTTCCGTATATCTTTGGTGTCCCTGCTTCACTCCATTTCTCTTGTGAGATCAAATCTGCAATGACACAAACCAAATTTTTTTTTAAAGATAGCTAAAAGAAATAGAAGATCTAGATAAAACAAAACAACCCAAACAATTTTCTCTTTTAATACGAACTATTCAATAAAAGAAAAATAAGTTCTTTCACCAAACAATTATAAAGAAAACACAGTGCTTTGTAACTGAAAGACGCTCAAAGAAAGAGACTAAATATTTCAAAAGAAAATAAAGCAAAGATGACTAAAAGCAGTTTCAAAGATGTTAAGCAGACTATAAACAAATCATAATCAAACCCAAAAATTCAGCCCAAAACCAAATCCAAGGTCTGGGTAAGGAAAAAAAAACATCAAAAATCAAAATTTTCACAATTTCTGCGGCCTGTAGACTAACACAGTGCAGAAATCACTGATTTCCGAAAGCCAAATATGGGTAGGGTGCGTAGAATGGGTAGGGTGTGGAGTCACCAATTTTTTTGTAGGATAAATCAGTAAATGTGGACATAAACTAATCTCCTGAGATCCACCTAGATCTAGAACAAAACACGACAGAACAAGATGCTTAGTCTTTGCTCTTTCTCATGCATGATCTTTCATTTCCCCAGTATGGTCTCCAATTTTGTTATTGGTTAAATCGGTAGATGTGGACATGAACTAATCCCCCTAGATGCACCTAGATCTAGAACAAAACGAGACATAACAAGATGCTTTCCCTAAGTTGTGATCATTGAGTTTACTACCAAAGGAGGAATAGATAACATACCTTATGAATCGCTTCCTTATATATTTGTTGCCCCTGATTCACTCTGGTGCTCTTGTGAGATCAAATCTACAATGACACAAACCAACCAAAGTGAAAGCAACTATAGTATATTCAATGAAGAACTAAACATGTGATCAAGGAGTCATGTAATAAAATGCTAATGATTTTATGAAAAAGAAACATGTCACTGTATTATATAATGTGGAAGAAAGATACAACCAAATGCCTTGATGTCGTCAGGTTCCTTCCAACAATTCCTTGCCTCCCACACACTTCTTGCTCCAAGGATTCTGAGACCATGGATCTGATAGCTACTCACAATCTATCTTGAATAAGCAAAGCTCAAAGCCAACATAAATTTCCCAAGCTCAATTCAACTCAATTCCACTTTTTAACTAACTTTCTCCATGAGAGCTCCTCTCCTTTTATAAGTTGAAGAGGATAAGGTGAGGAGGTTAGGATGATCCCACTAAATCATGAAAGCGAGTAAGATCCAAACCGTTCGGAAGCCACCTCAATATAGAAGCTTATCCTTCTAGAAGCATCGAGAAGATGCTTGTTTTTCCCACGTATGAAGGCCATTGCACCCTAACTATAGAGCAACCTGCGGAAAATCCGCAGCCTAGCTATAGAGAAACCTGTGGAAATCAGGCATTTCCGCACCCTGTGTATATAGCAACCTGTAAAAATCCTCCAAAATAGGGTTTTTACAAAGGAAAATACAACTTCTTCTCTCAGGGAAAGTTCTTCTCCCTTCCTTCTTTAGGAATCCAGGCCATTGACCCCTCTGAAGGAAACAGATAGGTTTACATCATTAACAATCATAGGGATGACGAAAATAATGTGTAACACTTACAATAAAAAAAAACAAAAATCCGTCACTCGTTCAAGATAGACTATAAACATAATTCAATTTCACATGCATGACAAACCACAACAACACACAAAATCAGAATTTTTATTATTTATTGCAAGGAATAAATTGATACAAAAATACACATTATTCCTTTTGGTCCCTCAGACCTCTGCAAAATACAAAATATTACACTCTCCACACCTGCTAACCTTTATTCATTACAAAACACTCGACATATCTTCGAGCTCTCAGGTAGCTCACAAAGCAACAATCCCAAGTTATACTCAATAAACCCCAAATTTCAAATATGTTCCTAAAACTTAGCAACAATCTAACAATTATGAAACAACTCAATCTACGATACCTTCTAAGGTATATTCTAGAGATAAATAAAATGAATAATTAGATAACTGACTCCCTTGGTAAATGTTTGTGAACCTTACAAATAATCTCAAAAGTAAATTGGTTGATGCTCCTACATCAGTTTATAAGTGTTATACTCATGGAATATGGACCTCAATCTCCAAAATTCTCCCAAAAAAGTTCCAAAAGAGATGCACAGTCATCAATGCTCGTATCGTAGTACAATATTTTTCATGGACCACTTTAGTGTTTTGGTGTAAATAAATCATCCTCAAGCAATGGGATACACACAACTATTGTAGGAAAGGTAAATCAAGTTTTATTATAGTAAAAACACCATATCAAATTAAATATTAATAGTGTATACATACTTTACATATTATATTTTTATTCTATATCTTTTTATTATCAAGAGTTCAAACTACATCATGTTTAATGAAATATTTTTTTTAAATTAGTGATTTGTATTTGCAATTAATGATATATAAATTATATTTCTTTGTTACATATTTCTTTCCCTTTATGTGGTCATGAAAATCGACAAGTGGTATTTCTAGGTAACAATATCTATTTTACATGAACGATATCCTTCTTAACATATGTGGAGGAGGATATTGTAGTTAGCTATGAGCTAATAGATAGCAGACCAAGGGAGATGGGGTTTCAAATAATCCATGGTGACCAATGGAGGGGAGGATTCTTCCAACCATCTCTCAAACACATTTGAAGAAGAGGTTGTAACATTAAAAGTGTTGTTCACATTAGTAGGAATGCAAAAGGCATAACATCACATGCAATCCAAATTTGTGAAAAATCTCCATGTACTTCCTTGAAGAAAATTTTATCTTCCATGAGAGCACCTCAGTCAATTAGTTCATGGGATCATATCCTTCCTCCAAATTAATGGCGAGGTCTCTAAAGAGTAGTGGGCCTTGATGAAAAGAAGAATCCAAATCCACTTATGTATTTGGGGATACTATGCATTCTAGTTTGAAAAGGAGAAGGACCAATATTAGATGATCCGCAATGCCCCCTACTTCTTGGGATAAGCATGAATGTATATAAATCATTGGATGTTGAATTATTATTCAAAATTGGATCTTCCCATAACAATGTCAGTGTTGAAGATGTTGGGAAAACAAAATCATAGGAGTAGGAAACATTTGCAACACGAAAAAGCCTTCCACAAGAGAAAAAAGAGGAGAAAAGTTTGATCTATAAGATATGTTTTATGATCAATACAAGAGGATGCCTTGTATTTTTAAGAAATTGGGAGAATCCAATCATTTAAAAAGGATAGTTGGCTAGTACTTGGCGACAATAATAGTAGGGAAAATAACAAAGTGACTACGTAAGCTTACAATTGTGGATAGTTGGCTTATAAATGTTTACTAACACCCCCCATTAAGTGAAACATGGGAATAAAAAAAAGACAAAATATGGGTCCTAGAAATGAGGCTTGCTAAGGTACCCCAATACAAACTCTCATAAGAAGAGAAAAGGAGAAAAACCCATAGGAAAAAGAACTCCTTCCCAAAAGAGAGAAAAAAACATAAAATAAAACATGTGAAGGAAGGATGACTCAAGACGACCCCCCAAGGACAATTTCCTTCACCCTAAGCATTGAGTGCAATTGAAAATAATGAGGGAATACCAAAATTCTAGTGAATATGTTTACAACCTACTCTTTAGTAGGAAAATAATCCAATCTAAGAACACCACCCCCGATGAGATACCAAATGAAGTGTGTGTGGATGTCAATGTGTTTCCTCCATTGATACTCTATAAGTTTGCAAGAAATATGTATGGAACTTTGACTATCACACCAAAGAGTAGTGGGATGGCCCTGTTGAATGCCAAATGTTGTCATCAACTATCAAAGACAAAGAACCTACTAACTAGTAAGAATTCTAGCATGAAATTGAGCTTCTACAAAAGATAATGAAATCATTGTTTGCTTATTAGGACCAAGTAACATGACTAGAACCAAGGCAATAAACAAACCAAAGGTGGAATTGTGATCATGAATTGAACCAACCCAATTTGATTTAGTGAATCCGACAAGATGTGAAGCACCTCAAATGAAATAAATGCTAAAATTGGTAGTCCCTTGAATATAACTCAAAATACACGTTGTTACCTTCTATCCCTACTACAAAATAAATTTCAGGGTGTGTATGAGTCAAATAAAGTAGACTCTTGACTAGTTGCCTATACAACAAATGATTAAATCATGGTGAAGAACATCTAACATAAAGTGCAGCGTCTGATTGAAATGGAGTGGGTGCAAGATTGCAAACAATGATGCCAAAGTGTTGAAGTAAATTAATTGCATACTTCGAATAAAAAATAGAGATCCCTTTTGAAGATTAAAGCACCAACAAACCAACAAAAAAATGGAGGGGACCAAGGCTTGTCACATCAAATTGTTTCATCGATGCTTGCTAAATAATTTGAATCATAGATAAGAAATTGTATGTGAGAATTAAAACATCCATGTATAGAACAATGATCACAAAATCAGTCCCCTACTTATTAGTGTATATTGTATGATCAAAACAACATTGATTGAAACCTAAAGTAATCGAAAAATTGTCCATCTTTTCATACCAACCTCAAGGGGCTTGTTTAAGACCATACATAGAATGTTGTAGCCTAAAAACAAGTGAAGGATCCTACACAAAACTAATAGGCTACTCCATATAGATTTCCTCATGCAAATAACCATGTAGAAATGCACTCTTGACATCCATCAGATAGACTAACTAGCCTTGGGAGGTAGCAAGGGAAATCTCCAGGCGTATGGAATTCATCTTGGCAATAGGAGTAGTGTTCTTGGAATAATCAATACTTTCAACTTGTGAAAAGATTTTGGGCACAATACATTCCTTACGCTTGTTAGCAGGGCCATTTTCTGCATATTTAGTTTTGTAGACCCATTTATATCGAACTAACATTCATCCCTTAGGAAAAGGAATGAGATTCCATGTGTGATTCTTTAGAAAGGAAGAATACTTTTTTGTCATAGAAGCATCCCATTTTGGTATACCAACAACAACATAAAATTGTTATGGATCATTTGAAATGTTGTGACTCATAAGAGAGACACCAAATGTTTATGAATGAGTACAACGAGGTTCAATAGTAAAATAGATGAAATCAGTTGGTTCATGGCCATACCTGTCAAGCCTATTTCACTCACGAAGGCTTGTTCAACAACCTAGGTATTCCAACAGAAAATGAACACCTTAAAAATGTAAAGAGTATAAGTTTATTTGGCTATATTGTTTTTATATTTTAATATAAATTTATTTTAAAATATTAATATTAATTATATTTTATAGTTATTTTTGTATATATTTTTAATTAAAAATGTATTTTTTATTATTTAGCTTTATTAATTTAAATTAAAAAAGAAATATTAATTTTTATTTTGAAAAAATAATTATTTATAAATATTTATGAATTTCAAAATAATATAATACACATTTTTATAAATTTATATTTTATAATTTTTTATGAATTTAAAATAAAGACATTGAGAACTTAAGTATTGATATATCTAACATCTTGGATAAGAGGTTAAAATGCAAAGACAAAGAGTATTTAGTTTCATGTATGATATTAAGATTAAATGTTGTTTGAAAGTACATAACCTCATTATTTAGTCTTAATCATGATAGTATTTTATACTAGTTTTTTTTGCATATATAGTTTTTAGGTTGAAATTCTTTTACCGTCTTCTAGTAAAACTTAAAACTAATTTTGATTGACTAAAAGCTCATCTTCTTTAATTTTGAAAAAATTAAAACTTAAATTTTTTATAAATCACCAATAAATTATTTCAAGCAACATAATTTTTTAAATATAAAATATTCTCAATATCAATTAATAACTAAATTATAATAAATTTAAAAAATTAATTTAATTACGCCGAAAGACCTACACCTATTGACAATGGGCAGATTTAATAGGGGTTTAGTGATTAATAAGTTTTCTATGGACAGGATTAAATATGGTTGGAATATTCTTAGTTGTCACACAAAATAAATGGCTGTGATTTCAATCATTAACTTCCTAGCTATTATAAAGGCATCCGTTTATGTGTTTACTTTTTTACATTTACCTAATCATATTTAAAAATTACTTTGATAGCTAACTGATTGTCACTTAACAGAAATTAAAATATTAACACCAGATAAATGAAGGGAAACCATTTATCTGTTAATCAATAATAAAATTTAATAAATTCTTTACCTACCAATACCTTTCAACGTTCTCCAGCTGCTGTATTAACGGCTGTACTAGTCATATAATGTATCAATATATCATTACACAACCTGAAATAGTTAATCTATCACTAAATATCAGAACCTTAAAATACACCTAAAACTAAATATCAGAACCTTAAAATACACCTAAAACCAAGTTTAGGTGCATCTTAAGTGGTTGCAGAACATTGAAAAGCTGGGAAATATAAACCAATGTTGAAGTGTAAGAATGTGAAAACAACTCTTAATGATTTAATTTTGTCCATGGATTCATGAAGGGTGGTGGTTGATACAAATGACCCGAGCCTCATTGAACAACTATACACGAACAAGTGTCCATATTTGATTGAACAGCTTTTGAAAGAGAGCAGCTGAGCAGCGAGTGTCATGTTTGAATTCCCCACACAAACGATGTAAGAAGGGAAGATCTCTTTCTACTTTCACGAGGTCGCTGGCTCGTAGCCAGAAGAAAACAAAGGCAGTAATCACACTTGACTTTACTACCTCCAATGTCACCGTGCGAAAAGCTAAACTTCAGCGAAGGTTGTTTAATTAGCGGGTGGGTGGAACAGAAATGGTCGGGCTCTTTACAGCCGTCTAATACAGCTATAATACAGCTATGAGAACTAGACGGTATACAAATAAATTCAACCATGGTTCTCCAAGTGTAGAATAAAAAAAAACAGAATTGTCAAAATAATTATAATTACAGAATTGTCAAAATTAAATTAACCTCCACTTTAATCTATAATTTTGCTTTCATTTTAATTTTGTTTTTTTTCTTTCATTATAGTATCTAAATTAATCTTTACTTTATCATTTTTATCATCTAAATTTATCTCATAGAACCATTAAAGAAATTATAGTGGTAGTGGACTCATCTCTAGTCATTAATGCTCTAAGAAGCAAGCTAGGAATATCCTCTCCCTCCATTGTTATAATCCTTCAAAGAGTGAAATTTCTAACCCGACAATTTGAAAAGGTATATTATATTATGTGGTCGTATTCTAAACGTTCTACAAATATACTTTGTGGTTTAAAGGATTAATAATTAGTGTAATTGTTCATTACTGATTCACACCCCCCTCCTGTCTCAGTAATCCAATAATAATTATATCATAATATCATCATAACTATAAATAAATAATTATCTTTAATTTAAAATCCCCATTAATAATCATCATCAATGTATATTTGTAAAACATTATAATATTTTATATTATATATTATGATATAACTATTTTGGATATTCATGTGTTTAATTTTAATTTATATTAGAAATGTAAAAATGATACTTTTGTTTCCTTATTTATTTTAATATAAAATTTATATTAAAAATTTAATATTAATTATAGTTTATAGTTTATTTTGTATAGATATTATCCTTCTTCTTAATTCTCATGATATTGTTTTATGGTGAGGAGTCTATATGATATCAACAAATGATATTATCAATCAACTAAGAATCCTCAAGTATTTATGTTTTAGTATGGGTATGATTGTTACAAAAATAAGGTTATGATAATTAAATCTAAAAAGATCACTTATGATATTTTTGTATATGAAAATAACTACTTGGAGGAAGTTCCTTCATACAAATATCTCAGCATCGATATTCATCACAAGCTCAACATGAACTATAGCATTGAGAAAATGATAAATGAAGGGTGGAAATCTTATTACGAGCTTGAAAATAATTGTAAATGAACAAACCTTTTGGTATGGGATAAGAAAAAGCTCATCTTTGATACTCTTGTCACTCTTGTTATCTTATATGTATGTGAAGTTCTAAGATGTAGTATCTCTAGAGAATCATGGAAAAAGATAGAGAAAATTCAAAATAATTTTACAACTTATAATCTAAAAATTAAAGGAAATACAACCTATCTTATCTTCCTCATAAAAGCAAGTATTTTCCTCATTGAGAGCATGGCTATGACCAAATACCTAATGTCAAGAACAAGATAAAGAACATGGAAGACAAGCATATTCCCCAAATTGATTGAAACTCTAGTCAAAACCACCTACTACTCAAAGTGGGTGGCATAAAGATGTCAAAGTCTTGCATTGGAGAATAAAGGAAGAGATTATTTTGCAAATAATGATAATATTATATTATTACATCTAAATTTAACAAGAAATTATGGTGTGATAAAGAATTGGAGTATAAAAGAAAATTAAGATACTATAATCTTAAAGATCAAAAGTATATATCTGTTTTGATTAGTATAAAAAGAAAATCAACATGGCTAAAATAAGAACAAATTCTCATGAGCTCCATAGTGAAAGTGGACATTGGACAATTCCCAAATCATTGTGGGATGAAATAATCTCTCATCTTTGTGGCACTAAGATGGATGAATATGAAAAACACTTTCTCTTAGAATGTAATGCAGATGCCAAAATTAAATCTCAATTTCAAATTATTTGTCACAATTACCTTTCTTAAGATCCCACATGCCAATTTTGGTCTCATGGGTGTAATCATCATAATCATTGTCATATACATTTAATTGAAAATGTACTTTTGATTATTTAATTTTAATAATTTAAATTTAAAAAATAAATTAATTTCTTATTTTCAAAAATTAACTATTTATAAATATCTATGAATTTAATTTTATAAAGTTTTATGAACTTAAAATGAGCATATTGAGAACTTTATCTTAGGTAAGTGATTAATTGCAACTGAATATAATATTTGGTCTCATGTATGAAACTAAGACTAAATGCCACTTGAAAGCACATTACCCCATTACTATAATCTTAGCCATGACAATACTATTAAAGCTATAATATCTGGGCTGAAATAGCCTTATGATATTTGAGTAAGACCTAAAAATGTTTTGATTACTGAAAACTAATATTTATCATACATAAGAAAGCACGTTAAAACTTAACATAATTGTTTTTTAAATAATATGATAAATTAATTCACCTTCCATATATAACAACAACTAACAATTAAGTTGTATTATATTAAATTAAATTA
>ML780814.1:288304-310091 GCA_009831015.1 Picea engelmannii
TGACTATGTCAAGTGATGCTTACAACTGACTCTTACTCCATTATTTCCAAGTAAGAGTGTCCACATATGTTTCTTAGTTGAAGCTCAAACTATTTTTGTGTATATGGCATAATAGATCATGTATAAAGTCCAACAATAACCAACCTGTTGCACAACATTCAATGTTGTGGCTGGTGGTATATACATCCTACCAGTGGCTTCATCAAGAATGTTCACCTCTTTCCACCAATTTTTTTCTACTTTAGCAAGTGTCAACTTGACTCACCCATCTTTAATCCATTTTTACATTAAAAACAACATTTCCATCCTTCCAAATTTTAAATTTTAGAAAAATAATGGTAAATTAAGAAAGGTAAAAAAATCTAACAGGTTTAACTTTTTTGGAACCAAAATTCCAAAAGATATTGTTTCACCGTACACAAAGCTAATTAGAATAAAAATATGCTAATATTTTGAATTTTTATCAAATTTTTTTCAAATTTATTATTTATCATTAAAAAAAAATTATGTTTATTACAAAATCAATTTATTCAACTTATATAATTATATAAATTTATTGAAATTTAATTTTTTTTTAAATAAATAATATTATAAAAATGTAATTAAATTAAGATGGAAATTTTTTGAAGCAATAGGATATACACCTCTATTGTTGGCAAGATAAATCAAGCTTTCTTTTTTTCAAATTTATTATTAAAAAAAATATGTTTATTACAAAATTAATTTACTCAAATTATATAATTATGTATTCAAATTTATTATTAAAAAAAATATGTTTATTACAAAATTAATTTACTCAACTTATATAATTATGTAAATATATTTAAATTGAAATTTAATTTTTTAATGAATAAAGATTAATAATATTATAAAATATAATTAAATTAAGATAGGAATTTGTTTTTGAAGCAATTGGATTCACACCTCTATTGTTGTTGGCAAGATAAATCAAGGTTTCTTATAGCCGAAAACACCATGCAAAAATAAATATTAATCATGTATACATGCTTTTTATATTGTATTGTTATTCTTTCTCTTTGTATTATCACGAGTTCAAAGTGCCTCACGTAAAATGCAATATTTGTTGAAAATGAGCAATTTGTATTTGCAAATAATGATATATAAACTATATACTTCTTTCCCTTTGTGTGGTCGTGAAAATTGGTAAGTGGTATTTGTAGGTAACAATATCTACTATGCATGAATGATATCCTTCTTAAGATATGTGGAAGAGGATATTGTAGTTAGCTTTGAGCTTTAATAGATAGTGGACTTCGAGAGATGGGGTTTCAAAGAATCCATGGTGGTTAAAGGAGAAGAGAATTCTTCCCTCCATACTGAAGAAGAGGTGTTCAATGCATTGCCCACCTTAGTAAGAAAGTAAAAGGAATAAGATTATATGAAATTCAAATTTGTGAAAAATAAAATCTTCTTGGTTGACATTCAAGCATGCACTTTTTTCGAGAAAAGTGATTATTTTCCATGAGAGCACTTTTGTCGACTAATTCATGGGATTGTAGTCTTTCTCCAAATCAATGGAAAGGTTTTCAAAGAGTAGTTGGCTTTGGCCTTGATGAAAGGAAAAATCCAAATCCACTTATGTAGTTAGGGATACTATGCATTCCAGTTTGAAAAGGAGGACCATGATTAGATCATTTGTAATTGTAATTCCCCTACTTCTTGGGATGAAGATGAATGTATCTAAATTATTGGATGCTAGATTTTGATTTAAAAATTGAATGTCCCCATAGTAGTGTTAGCATTGAAGATGTTGGGAAAACAATGCCATAGGAGCAAGAAACCTCTACAACACCAAAAAACCTTCCAAGAGACAAAAATAAATAAAAGGAGCAAAGGTTGATCTATAAGATCTATTATAGGATAAATACAAGAGGATTCCCTTTATATATAGCAAACTGGGATAAGCCCAACATTCAAGAAGAATAGTTGGAAACAATACTAGTTGGGAAAATAGTGATGTGCCTACACAAGCTTACAATTATGGATAGTTGGCTTACAACTATCTACTAACACCCCCCTGCAAGTGAAACATAGGGGGGGGGGAAAGGACAAAAGATGGGACTTGGCAATAAGTGATCTGCAATTCAGATATGAAAAACACATAGAAAACTAAATGCGCAATGAAGAACATAAATTAGATATCGTGGAGCAGAGAAAATATAATATACATGAAAATGGAGAAGAAGAATTAGAACATAAAATAACCATCATGTTTTCTTGAGTGAGAGATGAGCGTCTTCTATAAGCAAAGCAATTTTTTCCTTCTCGTTATTCGATGATTACAATAGAAGTTGCAGCAACTAACTAAATGCTTACAATAGTAATTACTAAAAGCGCACTAAATGCTTGCAATTGAAAGTGTTGAAGCGAACTACTGTCTATAATAGAAATATTTGAAACTAACTACAACACTAACTAAAATACTAATTATGGATTGCCCCCTCATTATGAGTGGAAAGGAAGTGGGGTGCACTTCTTGGTGGCCCAATTCCTCCCTATTTAGATCTGGAAGTGTCCCTGCTTCCGCCATCAAATGAGGGAAATTGTGTTGCAAATGATGTTGGTGTTTGAATTGGTACTTGTCTAGCAAGAGCCATACATGATCTCCTAACTGAAATAACAATGGTGTGTGCTTCTTTCCATGCTTTTCTTGGGATGCTCGTAAGGAAATTGCTTCTTGAGTATAGCGTTGAGTCAACATATGGATAAAACATTGAGCTGACTAATATTCTTGTCGGTGATGTGCCGAGCTAAAAGGATCGAGGTTCTATGAATGGAATTCCATTGAATGACCTCCTTGTTTAAGTACCGCCCCACTGGAAAAATGTAATGCATCCTTCTTAATCTCAAAGGATTGATTCCTATCTAACAAACTGAGAACTTATGCAGAGTATAATGCAAGCAGAAGATGAGTGAAGTAGTGCCCAACCTTTTGCAAAAAAATCTTGAGGTCATGGGAATTAGAGTGAAATGGCCACTGTGCAAAAACTTGTACCCTAGATGGATCCAATCGACCCCTTGTTGTGTCCAGTATGAGTCCCAAATGTAGAATTGATGTGTATACCACATAGGATTTCTTTACCTGAAGTGTATGTTCCTACAATAGCTCAAGGATGTTTTGGTTTTGCTGAAGATTTTCTACCCAAGAATTACTAAAGACCAAGATATCATCAAGATAAATGATCACACAATTATCCAAATGACCTGTTGCATTCATGCGAACTTGATGGTAGCCAACTATAAAATCCATATATGTGAAGGAATAATCCCCTTGTAAGTGGTCCAACAATTCCTCAATCCATGGTAGGAGGTAGCGCATTTTAACATTGGCTTTATTAAGGGAACAGTAGTGGGTCACTAGTTGTCATTCTAAATCATTGTTGTTTGGGATAACAAAGATGAGGGAATGCACATAGAGACAATGAATGTGGAATATGGCCTAAGTTCAAAAGTTGACCAATTGGGTGTTCCATCTTAGTGGCCTCTTGGGGAGTGATGTGATAGGATAGGGTGTTGGGCAAAGAAGCACCAGGAATTAGATCAAGTGTGAGCTCAATAGAGCGAGATAGGGGCAGTTTTGTGGGTTGTGTGAAGACATCTACAAATTATTGGAGTGGGGCATCCATGGCAGGAGATACAGGGTTATTTCAGTTGTCTGGGTTAATGGGGCGAACTAAGCACAAAGAGATGCTTTGGTTCATACTGACTTGATTAACGCTCGCATAGTTAGTAATAGGATGGGTGGATTTAGGAGAAAAATAAGTAAGCACAAAGGTGTGCCCCTCATGTTGCAAGTGGTATTGATGAGATTTAACATGATAGATAGTGAGTCGGTCATGTTGGTATGGAATTCCAAGTAACAAATCAACACAATAAAGAGGAGAAACATCACACACCATAGTATACCGAAAAGGGCCAATCGCAAAGGTAACTGCACAACACTCAGAGACAGCGAGACGAGTGTCTTCCTTTTTTACCTAGCCAAGCCGATATGGGGTCAGGTGGGAAGGTTCATGCATGTGACCAAGTTCTGGGCCACGAGGTTCTTTTGGATTCCATTGTCCAAGATGAGGTTCTTATGCAATTATCATCAAGATAAATGATCACGCAATTATCAAGATAAATATCCAATATATCTATCTAGATGTTGTTAGTCGATGTAATAGGTTGATCCAGGAGGAAATCAATGGCCACCCACCTATTCCACTAGCTCAAAATAGGGGTTTCCACCTTGGCAATATTTTTTGCAGTTTTTCAAGTCCTAAACTTCTAGGGTCATTTTGAGGCCCTAAATAGCATTTTTTCAATGTGGCACAGTGACACTATAGGATTTAGCCAAAGTGTGATGGAAATATATGTAATCCTCGGATAGACCTTTCCAATGAGCTAGCATATTCCCTAAACAAAGATTGTTTGCAAAAGTTACGTCATTGGGAAGTTGTCATATCAACTACCCCCATTGGGGCCCTCAAACCTTTTGGCGTTTCATCTTCCGAGGTTAGAGTTTTGGTTTTTATTTATGTTAAAAAGGCCTTTGGAGCCTTATTTTAATCATCATCTTCTTGAGAATGAGTGTATCCATCACATCTCTTCTCAGAGCTAAGTTTCCATTATTCTAGCGAGTCATTCACTCTGTAATTTTACAGTTTCTGTACATTTCTCTCATTAATAAAAAGTGTGCATTACTGTATCTCTGTGTTTTTTGAAATATCTCTGTATATTTCAATAATCCATATCATAGGTGATGGATGGTTTACTAAATTGCTAGGGTTGAAAAATGAAAATGTTGGTCGAATAGGATATAGAGGCGACTATATTGAACCATGCATTTGTGTTTCCTTTATTACATATTTACACACATCGTGAATGTGGGGAGAAATCTACTTAACTCATTTTTCAAAATCTTCCCAGTCTTTAATACTTTTCTTTGGTACTATATTCATCTTCCTCATTTCTTCCAAAAAATCCATCTTCTCATGGATTGGTGCATTATAGACTATAGTACGATAAGGGTTACACGTTTCTTGTAGGTGGCATACTTGTCAATGCATATCCCAAATGTGGTTGGTCACCCTGGTGGCTTCCATCTATGCATTGTTCCCTTCCTGAAACCACTCCTACTACTACGCTTGTAGTTTTACTTATACCTTGCGCTCTCACGTGATCCAATCTACCAAGTTATCCCAACTTCTTTGGTCAACTATGGTATTTCACAAACTTTCTAGCTCTTGTATCAATGCTTTAGTTACCTTTAGTGACCTGCAGATATTGGCACAATAAGTCAACCAATTGTTAACAACAATGTTAATTATTGAAGTAATAGCTCAGGCTACCTCCTCTAATTATTCTTTAACTCTTTCAAATTTTTAATGTTATTTTCCTAAGATTGCTCTAGTCTAGTTGGCTTTTAGTTGTAGGTTTTCAACAAGGAAATTTTTTTGTCTATTGAATAATCCAATGACTAACTCTTTTAAACAATCGATTGGGTTACTTGGCAATTCGACCATCATTACGCCCAATTGTCTTTCAGCCCTTTCTCTACATATTTTCCATACAAGCTCTTCCTTTACTCATATTTTTTTAAGTTTCTTGGTGAAGAAGCTTAATCTCTTGTTTCTTTCCTTGCTCACTGCTTTGTACAGGTTTTGAATCTCTACATCCAATGCATCTCCTGGGTCAAAGGATAATACAACTTTTTCTTGAATCTCTCCCTTGAATCTGAAGGTGGTGAAAATTCTTGAACGCCATATCTCCTTTTTATCCTTCACCTCATATGTTTTCTTGTTTCTTTTCTCCTTTTGTCCCATAGTCCACTACTTGACTCAACAACCTATTATGTAGCTTGTTGGATTTTCTTTGTCTATTGTGTTGATCCTTGGTGTGTCGGAGCTACTTTATCTAGTGTTTCTTCAACTTGATTTTCTTGTTTTTGTTGTTCTATGTTTTTCTCTGCACTAGTTGGTATGTTTGCCTGTTATTCTTGATGGTTCCCTTCATGTTTCTATTATGTATGTTGTTTTTTAGTTTATTGTCAAAATTCATTATTTCTTGTAGCCTCATTATGATGATTGCATTTCTTGTATTATGGGGGTTGGTTTGGTCCGGGTGGGATCCCTTGTCAATTTAATAGGGTCTTGTGTTGGTTTAATTCCAGAACTACCCCTTATCATTCATAATGCTTTGGTCATGAATTTTACTGTAATCACATGCCCCTCTATATTTTCTTCTTTACTACATGTGCTTCTTACTTTTCTTTGTGATGTCCAAGTCATGAATCTAATACATTATTCATAATACTTTTCATCTTTATTTGCAAATAAAACTTCATTTATGTTTTCTTTGAACCCTAAAGTAGATCTATTCCAACTAACAATATGCTAAATCACAAATCAATGTGCTAAATCACAAATCTATTTCACATCAACATTTATTAAAAAAACTCTATCTTAAGTTTTGATTTTAAACACTGTAAAGATAAATCGAAAACCTTTATTACTAAGATTATTAGCTACTTTAAAAAATAGAAATAGCGCATGCCATAATATCATCATACTTGTAAATGAATAACTACTTAATTTAAAATATTTATTCACAAGCATTGATATTTCTAATAATGTAAATGATAATGTAAATGTATATTTGGGAATATATTTGGGAATGATTTTAGATATTCATACTTGTAAATGAATTAGTATAATTAATTTAAAATATTTATTCATAAGCATTGATATTTATGATAATGTAGATGTGGGAATGATTTTAGATATTCACCCTGCAAAATGAATATATTGTTTAATTTTAGTTTATATTAAAAATGTAAAGAGTATAAGTTTATTTGGCTATATTATTTATATATTTTAATATAAAGTTATTTTAAAATATTAATATTAATTATATTTTGTTATTTTAATATAAAGTTATTTTAAAATATTAATATTAATTATATTTTGTAGTTATTTTGTATATATTTTTAATTAAAAAATATTTTTTATTATTTAATTTTATTCATTTAAATTAAAAAATAAATATTATATTTTTTATTTTGAAAAATTAATTATTTATAAATATTTATGTATTTCAAAATAATATAATACACATTTTTATAAATTTATATTTTATAAGTTTTTATGAATTTAAAATAAAAACATTGAGAACTTAAGTATTGATATATCTAACCTCTTGGATAAGAGGATAAAATGCAAAGGCATAGAGTATTTAGTTTTATGTATGAGATTAAGATTAAATGTTGCTTGAAAGCACATGACCCCATTATTTAGTCTTAACCATGATAATACTTTATACTAGTTTTTTTTGCATATATAGTGTTTATATATAGTTTCTAGGTTGAAATACCTTTACAATTTTCTAGTAAGACTTAAAACTACTTTTGATTGGCTAAGAACTCGTCTTCTTTAACTTTGAAAAAATTGAAAATTTAATTCTTTATAAATCACCAATAAATTATTTAAGTCAACATAATTTTGATAAATATAAAATATTCTCAATATGAATTAATAACTAAATTATAATAAATTTTAAGAATTTAATTTAATCATACCATCTATCAATATTAGTAAACAACCTCAAATGGTTAATCTATCAATAAATATCAAAATCTTAAAAGACATGTACAACCAAGTTTAGGTGCACCTTAAGTGGTTGCAGAACATGGTTGGTTTTACAGAACTGGTAGTCGGTGTTGACTTAATCGCAGGCGTCATGGCACTAATGAGTGTAGAGGACGAGGTAGAGTGGCATTGGGGAGGTATTTTCACCAAGGTTGATTCATTGGGTGCAGTACCTGGCTCATTAAACCACACATCACTTAAACTGTCGCATGGTCCAAGCATTAACGCTCTGTTTTATACCACTCATCCTGGCATTACTTCGAACCAAATGATGTTCTCCACTCAAACTCATTGCTTTGTTTCCCCTGCAGTTGCGAGAGAAAAACATCCTTTGACAATGCTAAAGATTGTGTTTTCTCCAAATCTAGGTTAAAAGGGGGATGGTCCATCGAATAGACTTTGGAAATCCCACAAACCCACTTACCCGACTGGTGTCCGGAGGCAGGTGTGGAACGAAAACAAGAGAGTTTGGAAGATGGTGGTGGGTTCAGACGTAGACCTCGAAGAGCCCTGCAGGCTAGCCCTCTGTGGCTTGGTAGATAGATGATCATATTCCTATTTGGCTAATAGTCATGTCCCTAACTGGATTGTTAAAAACTGGATTCCCTTACTTGGTTATGCACTCGAGATTCTCTACCTTACGAAGGGTTGGATGGGTTTTATCTGCAAAACTATGAAAGATGCTTCATTATTGTTGAACAAATTTTGGGTTCTTGGGGGCAGCAGCGTTATGCTGAAATGGTGGCGGGTGGCTTTTGACCTGATGACAGAGCATTTTCAGCTTCGTCATTTGTGGGTTCTATTGTCGGGTTTGCCTATGCATCTGTGGAATGAAGGTGCTCTGAGGGAGATTGGAGATGCTTTGGGGAGGTTTATCACTCTGGATTATCCGACTTTGGAAAACTATGCTAGGAAAGTGGGGAGGATTTTAGTGGAAGTTGATATCCATGGAAGGTTACCAGAGGTTCTGGATATTGAATGTTGTGGATGTCATATCACTCAGCGGTTGGAATACCTGGGAATTCCATTTCGGTGCAGCTGGTATCGAGGTACCGACCATATTCATCGTGACTTCATTGGTAAGGTGTCGGAAGAGAAGTCGGAAGACACTCTTTTACAAGAAGATCCTCCCGACTATGTGAATGAAGTGGACTCCTTCAGTTGTGAACCACTTCACTATGGAACAGAGCCAGGGAATCAAGAGGAAATGGCGACTTATCTTACATGTAAATTAAAGTTTTTTTGTCCTGCTTTATTCTCATCTTGAATACTCTGGGAAAGGGACGCTTTGGAAAAATCTCGTTGGCTACATTTATCTACGTCATTAGATAAGGGGCATTTCAAAGGGGGATTTGGGAAAAATATTCCAGCTGTAGTGACTTCGTCTTTACCACATGATGTGGTTACTCCCCCTTCCTCAATTTCCGAACAACTTATGTCCGTTACTCTTGGTTTACCATCATACACTCCTGTAGAGTCACCTCAGATGTCCTTACCTCAGTTGGTTAGCTCTCGGGAACCAGAAACAAACCCTTCCTTCTCCCCACTAGCAATGTTAGACACTGTGATGGAGCATGGGTTCAGAGAACCTGAGGAGGATGAGTCCTCTCTCAATGCAGTACTTGATTCACTGATTCCCTTCATTCAAAATAAAAATGCTTCTATCAAACTGCCTACCTATTTGGGAAAGGCTATTCATGTTCCCTCATCAAAGTTGGAGGAAACTACTTCTAAGGATCAGCTAGAAGGGTCTAGGAAAGAATTCGCCTGCTCTAGGGGACTAGGCATAGAACTCTCTCCCATTAAGACATGAAGTACCCAGAAAAAGTTGGCACAAAAAACTCCACAGACCGATGATTTTGTTCCTTCCTCCATTGACAGTGGGGCTCTTAGAGTGATGAAAGCCCTAGCAAGGGCTAAGTGATGTTATTATTATCCTTAAATGTAAGAGGGATTGGAGGCACCCTCAAATCAGCCTCAGTTCGACGTCTATTGGATCACACTCATCCTGAAATCGTTTTTCTTTAGGAAACTTTGGTAAATGCTCAAAAAGAAAGAGATTTCATTCACCTTTTGTGCCCCTCCTAGGTTTCAAGTGCAGTTAATTATGTGGGTACATCGGGGGGATTGTTAGTCTCGTGGGATCCTAATTTATAGGAGTTGGCTCCATATCTTACTATTGGTGGTATTTTGTTAACAGGCAGGTGTAATACAAACAATCGGGAGATAGCTTTGCTCAATATATATGACCCGTGCACATATCAAAAACTTTTATGGAAGTTGGTGGAAGACACTGGTATTTTGTCTATAAAAAATTTGATCATTGTTGGGGACCTGAATATCATTTTTTTTGCAAACGAGGTCTGGGGAGGAACCTCTAGGCCTGGAACTACAGATGAATATTACAGAGAGCTATTTTCATCCAAAAATTTGATAGACATCAAGCCGGCTAAATTGGTTCCTACCTGGAGGAACATGCATACTGGTAAGGAAGTGATTGCAAGGAGATTAGACAAAGTTCTTGTTTCTGAAGGTTTATTAACTGTTGTTGGCCTTTATAGGTCCTGGGTAGATTTTACTTTTATCTCATATCATGCGCCAGTTTTATTACAACTGGATTTACCTCCCATTTATAAGGCCTATCCTTTTAAACTTAATGCTCATTGGCTTAATGATCATGATTTTGTGGATTTAGTCTTTAATATATGGAAAGACCACATCTTCCTTTCCAAAGGTGGAAAACAAAACATGATCGTTTGGAAATTAAAAGTGTTAAAATCCCAAAAAAAAAATTGGTATAAAGAGAACTTGGCCAAAAGAAAAGCAAATTTGTTGGCTCTCGAATCAGATATTAAGGATTCGATATTATTGTTGGTTGGTGATCCTACAAATAATGAAGTGGAACTATCCCTCCAACAGATGGAATTAGAAAGGAACAATATAATAAGAGGAGTTGAAGAACAATGGAGACTGCGCAGTAGGGCTATATGGATGGCAAGCGAGGACAAAAATACTAAGTATTTTTACAATTTTTCTAGCCACAATAGAGTCTAGAAACATGTATTGGAGATCACCGATGGAAATGGAGTTAAGATAACCTAACAGGATGCATTAAAGGAAGCAACGGTCCTATATTTCAAAATTTTCTACAAGGCTCCGCTCATACTGAATACTACTGAACAAATCAAGATAAATGAACTCTTTCCCCAGATGTTAAATGATGAGGAGTCATGATCTTTATATAATCTTGTTTCATTGGAGGAGTTAAAATTTGTTCTATTTCACTTTAAAAAGGATAAGAGTCCAGGGTCGGACGACTGGATGGCTGAATTTTTTACTTTCTTCTTTGATTTAGTAGGGGAGGATCTCCTCGAAATGGTGGAGGAGTCAAGAAGGTTAGGCTCTATCGTGGGAGGTTTAAATTCAACCTTCTTGACCTTGATTCTGAAGGCAAACAAACCAACTAAATTTGACAATTTTCGCCCAATATCACTGTGCAATCTATGTTACAAAGTGATATCAAAAATCATTGTCAATCAGATTAAACCTTTTCTTTCCAGATCACTCTGCGATAAACAATTGGGTTTTTTAAAAGGAAGGCGGATTCAAGATGTTATTGGCATAGCTCATGAGAGCCTCATGCTATTGGAACAGCTCATGAGAGCCTCCACACCATAAAAAAAGAAAAAATTAAAATTGCTTGTTTTAAATATGGACTTAAGAAAATCTTATGACTGTATTGACTGGGATCATTTAAGATTGCTCCTACTAAAGGAGGGTTTTTGGATCTAGATGACAAATTGGATCATGTCTTGTGTTACATCCTCTTCCTTTGCAGTGTTACTTAATGGTGAGGCCACATACTTCTTCAAAAGTGGTAGGGGTTTACGTCAAGGATGTTCATTATCACCATTCTTTTTTATCCTGGTGATGGAAGGCCTCAGTTTATTACTGAAAAATAGCATTGGGGAAGGCAATCTTACAGGTATAAAAGTTTCTAGAATGATAAAATTTCTTCATCTATTGTTCGTGGATGATGTACTCATTATGATAAGGGCAAGTTTACATGAATGGAAGGAAATCGACAAAATTATCAGCTTATTCTATAATATCCCCAAGGATGAGCCCCAGTTCTATTTATGAATTGTAAACATGTTTGCATGCTGGTGAGATGAGAAATTATAAGATGATAAGCCTATGTATTATTAGGTCGGAGAGCTTAGGTGTTAAAGGCTAGGAGCATGTTTTTGTACATGTAACTATCCATATCAATAATATAAAAAACATCGTTGCGTGTAGACCGACCACGAAGAAAGAGTGATGGGGGACTAGGCTTCCACTAGGTTGGGTAAGGGAGAGGGGGATGAGAGGTTGAAAAGAGGGGCTAAGACTAAGGGCTTAAGCCCAAGAAAATAATAATAATTTATTGTTATTCCAAAATCTGATTAAAGGGATATGTATTATCCTGAGTTCTGGGAAAGGGAACGAATGTTAAATGGAGTGCATGCATCTCCAGGAAGACAGGTGTCGACCTAGGCGCATGTAGTTAAAACTGAAGAGTCAACTCCTGTTGGGGGTGCACTCCCCATTCTTTCGTTCTTCATCTAACCTGTTTGGCCTCTACGATCAACCTCTGCATACCCATGCACTTCTGAGAAACCACTCACTAGGGGAAATCCAACCTGTGTTATCCTGTGAAACTAGCATGTCTGCATGGGCCAAAACCGAGTTTGTACCTTAACCATTTTTGGGTTACTTACTTTTTCTTGAGCCCTATTGAACCGTTGTTGTTGTCCTCATTTTTACTAGAACTGAGTGGAAGCGTGGTTGAAGAGGCGGGTTGTCAGGCCAGTGGTTTAAGAGGCGGGTTGTTAGGCCCGTGGTTGAAGAGGCGGGTTGTCGGGCCTACGAGCAACTCTCCTCGGGTGAGAGAGTTGTTGGGAAGTGATTTTCTCCTAGAGAGAGTCTAGCACCAGCTACGAAGCTCTGAGAATTATTGATACGGCCTGTTGTCGAGACCCTGAAAAGGGAAGTGGAGCATTCGATGGACTGTGGAACAGTGAAGGTGCATATTCCTAGGGTGGAATGGGCATGTGGGGAATGAGAGACCGTGAGTAGTGGGCGTAAGAAGGCTCCTAGAGAGAGTCCTTCCAGTTTCACCGTGTAGTTTCCTGTCACCTCAACTTAGTCTAGGATTCCCTTTCCCTGGGTGGAGCTTAGTCCCAGCTCGGGGGTGACCCACTGCTGAGCGTGATGAGCAGCGTGGTCTAAGGCTGGGAGGTTCATGGAAGGTCTGTACGCAGTTGGTGGTTTTACTCCCGTTAAAAGATAAGTATCATTTTCGTGCTTAATTATATATGTTATGCATGTCTATGATTCTTGAATTTTATCATGTATTCTGTTACATGTATGAATTATTGTTAATTCCAATTGAGTCTGTATGGCAGCAGTAACTCTGTGTTATTTGATTTAAATTTGTCAAATATGCATGTTATATATATATATATATATATATATGTGTGTGTGTGTGTGTGTGTGTGTGTGTGTGTGTGTGTGTGTGTGTGTGTGTGTGTGTTCCACAGTGGCGTTGCCCGGCCTATTAGTGGCTAGGGACATTAGAAATTGGTATCAGAGCTAGTCTGTTCAAGATAATGTGTTTTGGTAGCATTACCTGGCAGTGGTGTTGTTGGTCGGGGGTATGCTACAAATTGGTATCAGAGCTAAGTGAAGTGTCAGAGTAGTGGCATTGCCCGACCTGTTGGTGGTTGGGGACGTTACAAATTGGTATCAGAGCATGGCTTCGACACTGAGCCTGGATGGGCCATGTTAGTGGTTAACGAGACAAAGATTTCAGAGTGAATTGTTGTCGAAATGGACAAAACTCAAGTTCAGGGCCAAGGTTCAAGCACTGATCCTGGACGGGCCCGATAAGTGGTCATTGGAACCAAGGTTTCAAGTGGAAATTGTATCTGGAGGAACCAATTTCGAACCGTAGAACATTCATAAGTGCTAAGAAGTTACCTTGGCTGCATTACGGAGCTCAGGAGGTGTAGCGGTATTATAAGACCGTGAGAAATGTGGTATTTTTCCACAGAGAAAGAAATCACAACACTTGTGGTGTTGGGTTCGTCGGATCTACGCACAAGTGGTTGTGAGTTGTAGATCTCACAATAGATCATAAATTCGGAGTGCAATGATTGGGAGAAGTGGGAGGTGTTGATGCACCAACTTTCGAAGCCCCAAAGTGGATCTACACCTTAGATCTGGGGAGAATATCTCAATCATTGGATCAAGCCAATGTTAAAAAGGTCAAATGCAGTGGTGAAGGGAGAAAGATCTTGAAGTCCCGAAGTCTAGAGTTAATCCAGACCGTCCATCAAGAGAGACACGTGTCATCATATGGGCTTGTTCGGGATTTCAGCGTTCGGGAGAATTAGTGTGTGCGGAGGCGAGAACTCCCGAAGTCCGAAGCTCTGAAGCCCGAAGAGCTGAAGTGGTGAGTCATGATGACATCACTTGGAGGTGACGGGGACCATACCCCACCCAGAATGTTGATAGTTGTACTATGTGGGCCCTGAGGTTACATAACAAAGTTAAAGGTCGGAGGACCCACACTGGTGTTGATCACGATACATCAAAATCGATGGTCAGGAGGCATTATGGGGACCCAAGTTGCACATAATTTAATTCTCCAAGGCGGTCCCGTAATACAAACCATGGTTTCACTGAGGGGTTACGTGTTAGCATCAAAAGAATTGCGAGACAAAAGACGGGTTACCCCAAACCACCGTTGCATGCCCCCGCAATTGGAAAACGTAAGTGATGTGACGTAATGACGTCACCAAAGGTGACATGGGAATGTTTGGATATTAACGGTTCAGAATGTGTGGATGTGAAATCCTCCGAAGTCTTGAAACTCCGAAGTCCCGGAACTGAGTGCCAGCCATTGGATGTTGGGTAGACGTGGACTGTTGATCCACCCTACTTTGCGAGTTCGGTAATATGGAACTCCGAAAAATTTGTTGGGATGTGCTTTGAAAATTCCCGAAGTTGAAGGCTTTCATAAGAACCTATTGATCTAGAGCTTGGTCATGGCCCATGATCACGTGAGTTGGGGGCTGAGATAAAGGGACTAGTGTCCGAAAATTATAGCAGAGCGGAGCTCAAAAAGAAAATGGAATTTGAAAGTTTTCTTGAATCATATTGGTTTATGAATACTGTGGGAATTGTTAAGGGTTGATGACCTGGAAAATTTCGGTTGACTGCACATTATGTTTGCAGAGTCAACGATTGTCAAAACCGAAGCGAATTGTTGTAGAGTATAGAGAAATGGAGGAGGCGCGGAATGCTTCCAGTTCAGAGAATAAAGTAAAAGGAATGGATGTACATTTGGGAGTTGAAGGATCGAGCTCCAATGGGCATGGAGAAGAGATAGATAAGGTAGGGCACATGATGAGAATCATTGAAAGATTGCATAAAGATGCTCAGACTCACCAAGTAGATAACAAAAAGCTCATGAAAGCCAAGGAACAATAGGGAGAATTCAACATAAAGGTGATACAGAGCCTGGAAAGGATAGAAAAGAAATTGGATAAGGGAAGTGACTCTAGTAAATCAGTAAGTCACATATATTTTGATGAAAGAAGGAAAGTAAGGAGTGTTGGCAGACACCAACATCACTCCCAAGGGAACTCTAAGAGGAGGGAACATAGTAGTTCAAGTCCATCTCCTACCAGAAATCATATGAGATCTAGAATGGATGAACTGAAGGGTGAAATGAACAAGATTGAGCCTCCTACGTGTGATGGAGAGAATAAGGAGGAAGATGTCAAGACATGGCTTCTTGGCATGAGGAAATATTTCCAACTACTGAATTATTCCTTTCATACAGAAGGAAGAATTGCAATGTATCAACTAAAAGGATAGGCATCCATGTGGTGGGATCAACTTGTGCAAGTGCAACACATTAAAGAGAAAAATGTTACTTGGAATGAATTCAAGAAGTATTTCGAAATACTTGACTAAGAGATACTATGACAGAAAGATGAAAGAGTTATTTGAACTCAAGTTGGGTAGCATGTCCATTGATGAATATGAACGAAAGTTTTTGGAACTGTTGAAGTACGTTCATTTCATCAAAGATGAGACTATCAAAATTCAAAGGTATCTGAGTGGACTACCATCTTCCATCGGTGACAAGATTCAGTATGATGATTCCAAGACTATGGAAGAAACCATAAGGAGAGAAAAATGATTATATGAGCAACAAAGAGAAAAGACCACTTTTCGGAAGGCTTGGGATGATAAGAAGAATTTCAAGAAAGAGCAGAGGTAGAAGGGAAACAAACCTCCCTTTTTTAGAAATAGTCCTCAAGGACAACCATCTTTTAGAGAGAAGAGAATGGTTGAAGCATGGGGGAAAATTCTAAGGCAGGCGTCCATTCAATGTTGGGGTTGTCAGGGAAACCACAAGTACAAAGATTTCCCCCACAAAAATGGCAAAGTGAGAGATTTCCACAATGTTCAGCAAGATGAAACAGTGGAGGGCATGGGCAGTAGAATACCAAGGATCTATGTAGCCCTGGACAACAAGAAAGTTGAGTTTCAATCACATATGATTGAAGTGGAAGGTATGATCAACAACCATACCATTACACTTTTAATTGATTCAGGATCTAGTCATAGTTATATAGATCCTAGAGTGGTGGAAATTTTTCATTTGCCAAGAAGCAAGCATGGAAAATCTTGGTTAGTGTAGTTCTCTATAGGAACCAAAATAAAAGTTACTGATTTGGTTAAGTCTTGTCCAGTGGACATGAATGGACTGAGCACAAAGGCTGAATTGAACACATTACCTTTAGGTTCCTATGACTGTCTAATTGGGATGGATTGGTTGGACCACACCATGCCATATTAGACTATCGTAGAAAGGCATTCACTTGCCTGGATGAGGAAGGAAATCAGAGAATAGTCCAAGGAATTCCCATAGCAGTTGTTGTCAGAGAAATCTCGGCAATGAAGTTGAAGAAGTGATACAAGAAAGGTTGTCAAATATTTGCAGCGCATATGGAAGAAGCACCTAAGGATAAGGTGTCAAATATTGAAGACCATGTAGCATTAAAGGATTTTGATGATGTATTCCAGGAGGTACTTAGACTACCCCTGAAGAGAGATATTGATTTCTCTATAAACCTTATGCCTGGAGCAGCTCCAGTGTCAAAATCTCCTTACAGAATGACTAAACCAGAGATGAAAGAACTGCAATTGGATCTTGAATAACTTTTGAAGAAGGGGTACATATGCCCAAGTGTGTCACCTTGGGGTGCCCTGGTCTTGTTCGTGAAAAAGAAGGATGGGACGTTAAGATTGTGTATCGATTTCAGATAGTTGAACAAAGTGACCATTGAGAACAATTATCCTTTGCCAAGGATCGATGATCTCTTTGATCATTTGAAGGATGCCAATGTATTTTCAAAAATAGATCTTAGGTCAGGATACCACCAGGTAAGGATAAAGGATGAAGACATCAAAAAGACCGCCTTCAGAACAAGGTATCGTCATTATGAATTCACAGTGGTACCATTTGGGTTAACAAATGCACCCATTGTTTTCATGTGTTTAATGAATGGTGTATTCAGAGAATATCTGGACAAGTTTGTCATAGTATTTTTGGATGGAATCCTAGTGTATTCCAAGTCAGAGGAAGAGCATGAACAACATCTAATAATGGTGTTGCAAGTGCTAAGAGAGAACCAACTGTATGCCAAATTGAGAAAGTTCTCATTCTACCAAAAGCATATCCATTATTTGGGACATATCATTTCAAAATATGGGATAGCAGTGGATCCTGAGAAGATAGAATCCATTAGAGAATGGTCAGTGTCGAAGAATGTAACATAAGTCATATCCTTATGGGTCTATCTAGCTATTACAGAAGGTTCATTACAGGTTTCTCGAGGATAGCTCACCCCATCACTTCCTTGCAAAGGAAGGAGAAGAAATTTCAGTGGACAGAAGAATGTGAGAGAAGGTTCCAACAATTGAAAAAGTTGTTAACTAGTGCTCCAATCCTGAGGATTGCAGATCCAAATGAAGATTTTGTAGTGTGTACAGATGCATGCAAAGAAGGACTGGGAGGATTCCTCAGCCAGAATGGGTTTGTAATATGTTATGAGTCCAGAAAATTGAAAGAGCATGAAAAGAACTATGCGACTCATGATTTGGAGTTGGCAGCCATAGTTCACGCTCTAAAGAAATGGAGACATTACCTCATGGGAAAGATATTTGAACTGAGGATATACCATAATGGTTAGAAGTATTTGTATGATCAGTCAACCTTGAATGCTAAGCATAGTAGATGGTTGGAATTCCTTTGTGAGTATGACTTTGATATCAAGAATATCAAAGGAAATGAAAACAAAGTGGATGATGCACTCAGCAGAAGAGTGCACGAGTTACATGCTACGACCATTAGCATGTATCAAACTGATATTAAAGGCATGATTTTGGAAGCTACAAATGTAGATTTGCGGTATAGGGAATTGGTATCAAAGCTACAACAAGGTAAGATGCTACAAAAAGTGGAAGATTATAAATTGGGAACTGATGGGACACTCCTGTACAAAAAAAGAATTTATGTACCTAACTCCCAAGAGTTGAGAATAATGATCTTGAAGGAAATGCATAATGTTCCTTATGTTGGGCACCCTGGATATCATAAAACGGTGGCAGAAGTTAAGAGCCAATACTTTTGTCTAGGTATGAAGACAGAAATTGAAGAATACATCACTAGATGTATGGAGTGTCAGAAGGTCAAGGCTAAGCATAGGCACCCAACAAGGTTGCTACAACCATTGCCCATTCCTGAGTGAAAGTGGGAAGTGGTGACGATGGATTTCATCACAGGATTACCCAGAACAAATAAGCAACATGATTCCATCATGGTGGTGGTGGATAAGCTTACGAAATCCGTCCATTTTATTCCATTGAAGACCACTCACAAGACAGTTAATGTTGTCGATATCTATATGAGGGAAGTAGCACGATTGCATGTTATTCCCAAGACAATTGTGTCTGACAAAGACCTGAAATTTACCTCAAAGTTCTAGAAGGGGTTATTCAAAGGGTTTGAAACGAATCTGAACTTCAACACTGCTTATCATCCTGAGTCTGATGGGAAGACAAGGAGGGTAAACCAAGTGATAGAATATATTCTAAGGTTGCATGTGATGGACAAACCATATAAATGGGAAGACTACCTACACTTGGTAGAATTTGTCTAAAACAATGGGTATCAAGAATCATTGAAGATGAGGTTGTTTGAAGCACTTTATGGAAGAAAATGAAACACCCCAGTAAGCTGGGATAACCTAGCTGATAGGGTAGTGGTTGGACCAGAGTTGCTCAAGGAAATGGAAGAGAAAATGCTAAAAATTAAGCAGAATTTAAAGGCTTCCCAAGATAGGAAAAAACGTTATGCTGATAAGAACAGAACCCACAGGGAGTTTAAAGTGGGTGATCATGTTTTCTTGAAAGCAAAAGACAAAAGAAGTTTCCTGAAGCTGGGAAACTGTTTCAAGTTGGCAACTAGATATTGTGGGCCATTTGAAATCCTAGAAAGGATTGGATCAGTTGCATATATGCTTGCATTACCTGCATCCATGACTATACATAATGTGTTTCATGTTTCATTACTTAAGAAATATATACCTGATCCTAATCATGTGATTGATTGGAATGTGATTCAGGTGGAGCAAGAAGGTGTCTTGCAGGTGTGCCCGATGTGCATATTGGACCAGAAGAGAAAACAACTCCAGAATCGATCCATAGGGCTTGTAAAGGTTCAGTGGACCTGAGACGGTCCTGAGGACACGACATGGGAGCATGAGGATGTTATGCGAGAAGAATACCCACATCTTTTTTAGGATTTTGAAAATCTTGTCGATGTTGTGTAAATAAGTTGCATTGAGGACAGTGAAAAAATAAGGGGAGGGGATTGTAATATCCCCAAGGATGAGCCTCGGTTGTATTTATGAATTGTAAACATGTTTGTAGGCTAGTGAGCTAAGCAATTATAATATGATAGGCCTATGTATTATTAGGTTGAAGAGCCTAGGTGTTAAAAGCCAGGAGCCTTTTTTTGTACATGTAACTATTCATATCAGTGATATAAAAAACATCACTGCGTGTTGACCCACNCCAAGAGAATAATAATAATTTATTATTATTCCAAAATCAGATTAAAGGAATATGTCTTATCCTGAGTTACGGGAAAGAGAACGAATGCTAAATGGAGTGCATGCAGCTCCAAGAAGACAGATGTCAACTTGGGCGCATGCAGTTAAAACTGAAGAGTCATCTCGTGTTGGGGGTGCACTCCCCATTATTCCGTCCTCCGTCTAACCCGTTTGGCCTTTGCAATCGACCTCTGCATACCCACACATTTTTGAGAAACCATTAATTGGGGGAAAGTCGACCTATGTTATCCTGTGAAACCAGCATGTCTGCACGGGCCAAAACCGAGTTCATACATTAACCATTTTTGGGTTGCTGCCTTTTTCTTGAGCCGTATTGAATCGTTGTTGTTATCCTCAATTTTATTGGAACTGAGTGGAAGCATGGTTGAAGAGGCGGGTTTTCAGGCCCGTGGCTGAAGAGGCAGGTTGTCAGGCCCATGGTTGAACAGGCAGGTTGTCAGGCCTGCAAGAAAGTCTCCCTAGATGAGAGAGTTGCTAGGAAGTGATTTTCTCCTACAGAGAGTCCAGCACTAGCTACAGAGCTCTGATAATTCTTGATCCAGCCTGTTGTCGAGACCCTGAAAAGGGAAGTGGAGCAGTTGATGGACTATGGAACAGTGGAGGTGCATATTCTCGGGGTGGAACAGGCATGTGGGGAATGAGAGTCCGTGAGTAGTGGGCGTAAGAAGGCTAATGGAGAGAATCCTTCCAGTTGCATTGTGCAGTTTCCTGTGACCTCAACTTAGTCTAGGATTCCCTTGCCCTATGTAGAGCTTAGTCCCAGCTCGGGGGTGACCCACTGCTGAGCGTGATGAGCAGTGTGGTCTAAGGCTGGGAGGTCCGTGGAAGGTCTGCACGCAGTTGGTGGTTTTACTCTATTTAAAAGATAAGTATCATTTTTGTGCTTAATTATATATGTTATGCATGTCTGTGATTCTTGAATGTTATCATGTATTCTATTACATGTATGAATTACCGTTAATTCCAATTGAGTATGTATGGTAGCAGTAACTTTGTGTTATTTGATTTAAATTCGTCAAATATGCATGTTATATATGTGTGTGTGTGTGTGTGTGTGTGTGTGTGTGTGTGTGTGTGTGTGTGTGTGTGTGTTCCACAGTGGCGTTGTTCGACCTATTGGTGGATGGGGACGTTACAAATTGGTATCAAAGCTAGTATGTGTGAGACAAGGTGTTTTGGTAGCGTTACCCGGCAATGGTGTTGTTGGTCGGGGGTATGCTACAAATTGGTATCAGATATAAGTGAAGTGTCAGAGTAGTGGCGTTGACTAGCTTGTTGGTGGCTAGGGACGTTACATATTCTGTAAAGCCTCTAGACTATTAGTTAATAAAACAAGGACCATTGTTCATTTTGAAGGTCTCACGGAGGTAGAAGTGGCCCCTTTCAAGATATTCCTACCATATAACTTTAGTGATCTCTCGATTGGTTTCAGATACCTGGGTTACTTTCTAAATACATGGGCGCATAGGGAAGATGATTGGGATTGGCTAGTGGCCAATTTAACCAAGAAAATCGGTTTATGGTGTAACAGGTGGCTCTCTATGGGAGGTAGATACATTCTGGTTAAAACAGTGCTGGAAGGTCAACCTGTTTATTGGATGTCTATGGAAGCTATCCCTCGCTAAGTATTAAACAAGATTATAAAATTAATGTTTCACTTTCTATGGAATGGTCAAAAAGATACACAACAATATCATCTTTGTAGCTGGGAGACATTATCTAGACCAAAGAAGAATGAAGGTTGGGGTTCTGAAATCTTGTTCACTTCAATACGGCTTTGACTGTTAATACTCTATGGAGGGTATTGTCACAGGAAGGTATTTGACATAAGTTTATAATGGAAAAATATTTACCAAACATAAATGTAATCAACTGGTTTAG
>ML780814.1:342816-381424 GCA_009831015.1 Picea engelmannii
GAGATGAAGCGCCAAAAGTCATGTGGGCCCCGTTTGGGTAAGTTGGTGCATCAACTTCCCGGGGTCGTAACTTTTGCATACGATCTCCGTTTTAGGCGTGTGATAGCTCGTTGGAAAGGTATCGTCGAGGAGATTCATTTTGCCAAAATGGCCAGAAAACTGTTTTGAGCCATTTGGAAAAGGTGGGTGGCCCCCGATATCCACCTGGATCAATGACCAAGTCGATGAACCCCATAAATCCAAGGCCAATGTCTCTCCCCATGTTCCTAGTCCAACGTCCTCCAGAGCCCAACATAGATACATACCCATGAAACTACCCTAATTCCTCCACGATTTCCCTCCAAATCACCATGAATATCTACCTGTGTTTGATGGAGAAACAAATGTCATCTCAGCTGAACAACACATCCAAGGGTTTGAGCATTTTATAGATTTATTTGAAATTAACCATGACGATGTTTGTATGAGGACTTTCTCTCAATCCTTGAAAGGGGACACCAAAGACTGGTTTAGACATTTGCAGCCAGATACAATTAGCTCATGGGAGGAATTGAAGAATTTTTTTTTTAAGTTTTGGGGCAAGAAGAAATCTTTGGAGCCTCAACTTGCATATTTTTGTGCCTTGAAATGGCAGAGCAACGAAGCTATCTCTATATTCAGTAGAATGTTTTCCAGTATTTACTACAAATTGCCTGAAGAGATTCAACCCACTGAAGCATCTTCCATGTTCCATTATACAACAACTCTTCATCCATATTTTTCTTTCCTCCTGATGGAAAGAAGACCTAAGTCCTTACAACAAATGTTTAATGATGCCCGAGATATTCAACACAACATCCAGCCATGTAAACATATCTAAAAGGAGGATTTGGATGCTCAAAAACATGAAATTGAATATGAATAGGAAATGATTGATTAGAATCTTACGCATAGAATTGACAATATCATGGGCCCTCTTGAAGTCTCAAATGCTTGTGATCGGGCTAAAAATTATATTCCACTTGTTAAAAGAAGAAGTGTTGTTCTAGCTTCTAATCCATCCCATGATAAGAAGGGAGCTCGTCATTTTGTAGACAGTCAAGAGGATGAGTTTGCAAACTAGTTTGTTGAAGAATAGATTAATGTTCCAAGTCTGTTCTTATTAGATGATGTTGCATATGATGTTGATCTGCCTATATATGACAAATACAAGGATGATCGTGATATTGAAGACTCTCTTCTTCAACAATATAGTTAGGGAACCTCATAGAATGGTAAGGGAATATCAGTGACCTGAGGCAGGTGATGCGTTATTTTATCGGTGTGTCTTGGGATGACAAATTTCCCTCCTGGAATGGCCTAATGACAGGACCAAGGGACCCTTGAGTGGAAGTTACGAGCCATAGATATTTGGGGTTACATGGATACCCTCGGACCGTCAAATCTAGGCGATGCTTAGTTTGACGTTGACCGACTTCGGGAGAATCGAGGTGTGAAGGCATGAGGATCCCCGAAGGCTCGAGGTCCAAATTCATCCCAGTCATCCATTGAAAAAGGATGCATGGCGGAGGATCTGCCACTTCGGAGGAAAGTCACTCTGGGAGAAATGAGAAGTTGGTTAGAGGAAGAAATCTCGAGGCCCAAAGTGTTGGATTCCATCGTGACTATCGAATAGAGAAGGGAACTTGTCAGAAGATCCGACACTCCTGAAGGATTTCACTTCAGAGACTTGTGGTGTCACAAGTTGAAAAACGTCTGGAGTCTGAAGCTCCAAAGTACCGAAATAGGAGCTTGTTGTCTTGGTGTCTAGTCACATCCCAAGGTCACATGAAGGAAGGGGCATAGCATGGAAAGATAGCGCTCATTGTTCAAATCCTTCAAAAGGGTCAAGAAAGAGCCTGTGGGTTTGGAAGAACCCGCACTTTAGAGAAAAGGGGAAACCTAGAAAGAGTTAAGTAAAACAAAATTATGATGCCCCGCCCCTTAAGGAGCACCTAGGGGTCGGGTGTGTTACACATGTTATTGGACGCCTGGCCTGGGGAACTTTTGATGTAAATGTAATGATTTTAGCTAATGAACATAACAAATCCAACTCCGCACATAGGAGGGTGCCCCTGGCTAGCCCCATCAAAATATCCCCATGGGATATCATAGTCTAAGGCGGGGAGAATAGGAGTGTGTTGCTTATAGGCTTTGGGATATTCTTTAAAATCAACAGCCTCGTTAAGCTTAATCATTGCAATAACCTCCAGAGTGAGCCATTTTTCTCTAAACATTGTTGAGTTGTGGGCCCACCATAAGTTTGAAATCATGATACTTGGTAGACCCGAATAAATCTTCATTTCCATGTCTTGGACAAAAACCTTATAGCATTCTTCTAGACTTTCCTTGTTCCATTCATCCCTGGATTTTAATTTTTATTTGACCATCTTTCCAACTTTGCCTACATAGGGATAGAAGACAAAAATATGAGAAATTGATTCCCCGTTACCAAATCAAAGTGTGCAATTATTAGGGCCGCACCAACCCCTTTTCACACCATTATCCCAGGTCAAAAGTTTATTATTCATGGCTACCTAGAGAGAAATTTTGCATCTTAAAGGAGATTTTCTTTTCTACAAAGTTTTCCACCACCATTTTGGCTAGACTTGGAGTCTTTCTTATTTTCATGCTTTGTATCCAAGTTTCACTATGAAGGACCCTTCCTTCTGGTTATAGGACCAACAGAGAGTGTCTGAGGACTCATTGTCTAGTAGGATGATTTTTTCACACAAACTCAAAATATAGGAGTCCCATTCTATGTGAAATTAAAGCGGTAAGCCTAAAGAGACTGAATCTCACCACCCCAAGCTTTCTCGAAGCTAAGGGTCCCTTAAACGAATATCGTGTAAGTGGAGAAGATTGAGGTTTTTGAGAAAATGGACCAAAGGTTCTGAAATCCTGAAATTGTCCCCTTCTCCAATCCAAGGGTCCTCTCCTAATCTTACGTTTATTCCATTACCAATTTTATAGACAATCCATTTTGCCACTAATGGGAAGGCTTCCAATAAGGATTTCCACACGATAGAACCCTTAGAGGTTTTCCTTGGAAGACGAAACCATTCCACTATAGATAAATTAGCGAAATATTTTGAGTGAAGAACTCTTGACCAAAGGGAGCTCCCTTGCGAGAGGTGTCAAAGGTTACACCCTACTAGTGCACATGAAAATGGATGAATATATTTGAGTCCTCAGCCCCCAAGGTTTTTTGGCACAACGATGGAAGACCAACTAGCCAAATGGACACCCCCCATGGAATTATGCCCTGCCCACAGGTATATACAACTTATCCTCCTTAATTTATCGATAATTTCTTTGGGAATAACCACTATGGAGTTCCAATAGACAAGGATACTTTCTAACATTTATTTAAGCAGTACTAGGTGACCTCCTCTGGATAAGTTTCTAGTAACCCACGAGGAAATCCTTGTTTCCACTTTACGGATAAGCCATCCCCAATCATTTTTTCTTTACCGATCAGGTTTTAAGTAGAATCCAAAATATTTAATTCCTTCTTCAATGCTTTTCATCTGTGTTGTGATTAAGTTCAAGAAGGAGTTTGATTCTGCTTCCGAGAAATTGTTAAGAACAAAGCAAGATTTATTTGGATCGATAATCATCCTCGTTTCTTTGCAGTACGAATCCAGGATTCTTTTGAGGTTTGACACATCTGAAAAGGAGTCGTACACGCTACAAAGTACATCATCTATAATTGGGAGATGAGAAATCCTCTCTGATTCAGATACCCTTATACCTCACAATTGACCATTGGAATAATATTTTTTTATCATTTTTCTTAGAGCTTCTACTACGAGGAGAAATAAGAAGGGGGGGAGTGGGAAACCTTGGCACATCCCTCTTAAAGCTCTAAAAAATATGGAGGGGAATCCATTAATCATAACTATGAAGGAATCGCTTTGAAGGAATCCCATTATCCAATTCATTGTTCTTATGCTCATGCCCATTTGTATAAGAACCAACCTTAAAATTTTCCAGTTGACCCTATCATGTTCTTTTGATAGGTCCAATTTTAAAATGGTTTCTTTTAGATTGTTATTTTTACTGAGTGAAGGACCTCTTCTGCAATCGCCATTGTGTCATGTATTTGTTAGTTTTGAAGAAAACCAAACTGTTCTTCTCCATTAATTACACTTAGCAAGGGTCTTAGTCGTAGAGCTATAATTTTAGAGATTAGTTTATAAACAATGTTACAACATGAAATAGGTATATAGTCCTCAAATGTTTCATAGTTTTGTTTCTTCGGTATGAGACACAAAAAAGTTGCATTTAAAGGGCCATAAACCTTACCTTATCTTTGAGACTCTCTGGCCAAAAAGGAGTAGATGTTCTTTCAACAAATCATAGAAGGATTTAAACAACTCCACGGTAAAGCCGTCCTAGCCTGAACTTTTACCATTCTGCGTAGAGGAGAGGGCTTGTTTCAACTCTGATTATGTTACCTCTTCCTCTAAGGACTTGTTCATTTCTTTGGAGAACACAGACTGGAATTTGGTGACTACCTCTAATATCTCTTGAACAGGACATCCCCTAGGAGCTTGAAAAATATTTTTAAAAAAGTGCGTTCCTGATTCCACTTTTTTCTCAAAAAGAGCTAACCATTACTATTGTTTTTGTCTTGATTTTCCAAATAGTGTTTACATTTATGCTATAGTTAGCATAATGATGAAAAAATTGTGTTATTATCTTCGACTTGGAGCCAAAGTGCTCGACTTTTTAGGTGCCATTCAACCTCTTCTTGTTTCAACCTTTCATTTATTTTATTTTCCAAAATTTTAAGTTCCTCTAGTTGCGCCTAGTTTAGAGATCCATCATCCACCTTAGAAAGGATCTGAGAAAGTTTTACTTCAATCTCTAGAATCTCCTTTTTCCTTTTGGCTTTCCAACCCAGAATCCAATTTTTAATAGCGGCTTTGGAGTGCTTCAGGTTATCTTCAAATTGCACCATAAAGGGTTAAGAAGAGTCATGATTTAGCCGTATCCAAGAGGAAGCTACTAGATTTCTAAAGTCCTCCTCATCCAACCACACCGGGTTGATTTTAAGAGGCATAGGAGGAGAATCCATTTTTGAACTCCAAAAAAGCAAAATTAGACAATGATCAAAGCTTCCCCCTTCTTCGACTTTTTCCTTAAATCTGAGTCCCAGATACATTAGTTTTTTAGAGATAAGGAAGAGGTCCAGTCTCTTGGCTACAACATCATTCCCCATTCTAAAGTTTCTCTAGGTAGGGGAGAGTTTTACAGGCTCTAGGTTGACCAAGATTTTTGCCTCCAAGAAGGAAAGGGAAAAACCTTTATGTCTATCCTATCTCGGATTCGGGCCCCAAACTTCTCTTAAGGATAGGATGAAATTCAAATCACCCCTTATCACCGTTAATGGGTCACTGAAGACTCCTGCAGATTTTAGATTTTCCCAAAACTATACCCTATCAAAATAGGGCCCATAAATGTTTATAGAAGAAAAATCAAAATCATAGTCTTTGTGCTTGAGATTTACTAAGATGGAGGAGAGGGAAGAGGAAGAGGATAAATCCTTGAAATCATAACTCCATCCAGAAATAAGTCCTCCCAATAAACCTTCTACATTAACCGCACTAAAATACCAGTTTTTCATCCATGTGCTAACAGTCTTAATTGCGTATTCTCTTGAACACATAGTCTCCTGAAGGAGAAGGATGTATGGCTTAAGGCTCAGGAGTATCCTTTTGAGGGATGATTTTTTCTGAGGGCCCCCAAGCCCTCTTGCATTGAAGGATAGAAAAATAATTTTTTTGGGGGGGATGCAAGGCATTCCCCGTTATAAGGGCCCTAGTAATGGTTGCTTGAGTTCCTTTCCAGATTTCGACCACCAGTTTTTCTTTTTCCTTTGATAGATAAGACATTCTGCTAGCATATGAGGTTGGGAGAGGGTTGAATTCCAAGCCACCTTTCTAGGGGTTGGATACTTTTAAATGATCCTTTGAGATAAGTGCATACCCTTTAGGAGAGGGTAACTAGTGAGGCAGGGGCTTCATGAGCGAGGGAATTTCAATTGGGTCAGGTAAAATATGAGTGTTGGACAAAAGAAGGGGAGGAGGGGATGCATGATAGGAAGGGTTAGGGGGGAAATAGGGGGGAGAATCGACAAGGGGAGGGAGGGAAGGGTGAGAGGAAGGAAGGTTATTTAACAAAAAAGGGGGAGGGTCTAGAGGGGGAATGAGTAGGGAGGGTTTTGGAAGGATCGGGGGAAGAAAGGGGAGAGGGAAGGGGGGACAAGGGTGTCACAGGGGGTGAAGGAGTAGGAGAGGGGAAACGGTCTAACAAAACCCCAAGAGGAGGAGACTCATCCAAAGAAAGAGAAGGAGTAGGATTAAGAAGTTGCATACCTGAATTGTCGTCCTGAAGAGTAAGGTCGCCCATGGCTAAGATTGAATATTTTTCCAAGCTAAGTTCCAACTCTACTCCTTCGTGTTTCTCATCAAATGAAAGAGTCTCCACTGTCTAATATCGGCCCACAATGGACTTCATTCTACAGATTTTTTGAGGAGCTTGTCCCCGGGGCATTGGCTTCGAGCATCTAGACTTTAGGTGACCAATTTCATGGCACCGGAAAGGGATTTTTCAATAGTCCACTTTCTAATTCCAAGTGGCGTCCCCATAAACAATGCCAGGCTCCCCACTAGTCCTTCTTGCACATTTACTTCTATCTATATCCAGGCCCAACATCAATCATGTTTTTGTTGATGTTTGGGAAACATCGGAAAGACATTCTACTAGATTGATAATTAATAATATGATTATTAATTATTAAGCAATATTATTAATTATAATATTATTAATGTAATAATATATTTATAATATAAAGGATAAATATATTTATTACCGAAGGGATGCATCTCTTCATGGATGGTCACCATTGTCACCATATGTTCTTTATATATAGAACACTCATCTTTATAATAAGATATTCATTCACATACAATATCATCTCTTATGAAAAATTCAACATGGTATCACAGGACTGGGCTTGACTCCCTCACAGGAGGGCCCAGGAAAATGAGAGTAGAGTAAAGTCTTGGGAGTGTTAAATTTATGTGGTTGTTGCAATCTCTATGTACAACATATTTACTTTTTACTCCTACCTAAATTATAGAAATAATTCCATAAATTACGGTGGGCAGTATTTTCTAGTTACCTAAATATGAGGAATGTACTCCATATTTACTTATACCTATATTTATGCAAAGAATCACATGAATTATGGAGGAAAATTTTAACATAGGAAAATACTATGTGGATGGATTATAACCAAATTCATCTTTGGGTGGTTACATGAGGTATTCTCCAAGTATTTATAAGAAAGAAAATTTAATTTAATTTTCAAAGAGACGTGTATTTTTTGGATCAATTTAATATTACTATAAAAAGACACAACAATACACACACATATTTTTCTCTCACACGTGGGAAGTGATCTAAGGAAGAGGCGGAAGTTTCCAAGTAATTGAAATTTTCTGAGTGTAATTACTTAGTGATGTTCTAGAGTTTACTAAAGTAAATATCGTTGGAAGTAATTACCACTTGAAGAAAATTGTGCTTGTCTAATTTAACACTGGAAAATCAACATGGTTAGTCGTATGACATCGAGTATATGATGAATGTGTGTTAGGAGAAGACATATCATTTCTAGGGTCACTGTATATAGTTGTGCACAAGATAAATTGATCTCCTCTAGGAGATGTTTTTTGTTGTTCTTATTTCTTGTTCCGGGCACGTCACAGGTAATAGCTATGAGAAGGATCCATAATGACAGTCACGGGAAGCAACATGAAGCGAGACTATCTAGACATAGAGTTGTGCACATCCATGTAATGAAGAAGAAGAGGAGGTCAACACATGCAGAGGGAGTGTTGATATTTTATGTAATTTCAAAAGTTATTCTTAAGTGTTAATGTTTCAACATTGGATTGACATTCTCTCGGGATTGGTCATGGTAATTTGACTAATGGATAATGAACCTGACATAGTCTTCTAAGGACATAAGACTCACATTGTGTAGCTTTCAACATCCGGAAGAAATGGAATTCTTCTTGTGGCACAGATGGAAACCTGATCATGAAGAATGGTCCTTGTAGTCACAGAACACTTTATTGAGTACGTGACAACTGGGACACTCAGTGTGCATATTGAAGAAGGATTTATATGGATTAAATTAGGCACCTAGAGCATTGCATGGAATGATCGACAATTTTTTAACAAGCTTAGGATTTACAAAGAACAATGCATATCGTAACCTTTACTTTAAGGTTATGGATGATGGTCCGATAATACTATTGATGTATATGGATGAACTATTTCTAAACATGTGTGGAAAAGATTAATTCAGAGTGTAAGAGACAAAAAAACTAGTTGTTGAGTTTGAGATGAAAGATCTCAGGATGATGCATTACTTTTCGGGTCCCGAGGTATGGTAGAGACGGGATGCGATATTTATGAATCAAGCGATGTATACAATAGAAATCCTAAAGAGGTTCAGGATGTTGGATTGCAAGGAAATGGCTACACCTATGGTATCAAATCTGAAGTTGTTGCAGGATAGGATTTTAGATACTGTGGATGTTACTTTATACAGGCAGATGGTGGGTTCATTGATGAACTTGACGAACACAAGACCAGATATAAGTTTTCTTGTGACCACCCTGAGTCAATATATGGAGAAACCTATCTAGGTTCATTTGGTTGCAACAAAACATGTGATGAGGTACCTTAAGGGTACATTGGATTATGGTTTCAGGTATGTGAAAAACCATGAGTTTGGTTTATATGGATATTCAGATTCATATTGGGCTAGTAGTATTCCCGATCGGAAGAGTACTTTGACATATTGCTTCAGTTTAGGCTCCAGTATGGTTTCATGGAGCATTAGGAAGTAGTTGTGTGTAGCACTCAATACGACTAAGACAAAGTATGTGGCAGCATGTGCATCAAGGTGTGAAGCAGTATGGCTTCAGAAATTAATGACTATTGGACTAAATTTGACTTGTATGTAAGACCTACAAGAAGAGGATGAAGAGACTTGTTTTGGAGGACAAATGATGAATTCAACATGTTGAAGATCCAATTGATATTCAGTACTCAAGAGGGAGCGAGACAGTTAGTTCCAGAGGGAGTTGGGTACTACAGTAAGGAGAAGGAGGCTCCGCCATATACAGCAAGAAGTCATGTGTGGCACTCAGTACGAATGAAGCTAAGTATGCATGTGAAAAAAGTCGTGAAGCAGTGTGGCTTCAAAAATTGCATTCTATTGGACTGAATTTGACTTGTAGGTAAGACATACAAAAAGAGGATGACAAGACTTGTTCTGGAGGAAAAGTGATGAAGTCAGCAGGCTGAAGATTCAGTTGATATTTAGTGCTTGAGAGGGAGTTGTACGTTCAGTTCTAGAGAGAGCTAGGTACTATAGTAAGGAGTAAGAGGCTTTGTCGAATGTAAAAAGAAGTCATGTGTGGCGCTCGGTACGACTGAAGCTGAGTATTTGGAATCATGTGAAGTAACAGTGTGGCTTCAAGAACTTCTGTCTGGGTTGCTTGAAGTCATCAGAGAACCCTGTGCTCTATGACATGTCGAAGCATATAGAGATTAGATATTACTATATCAGGGATATAGTGCATAAGGGAGAAGTGAGGCTCCAGTTTCATGACTACAAAGGATAAAGTTGTGGATTTGTTTACCAATCCGCTGTCGAGGATGAAGTTTGAGTACTTTAGGGACAATCTTGGCATGGTCCCTCTTCAGAGTGAGTGTTCTCATCTAGCATGAAAAAGGGTTGGAACTGAGACATGTGGAACTTATCCAACATGAAAAAGGGTTGGCACTGAGTGTTCTCATCCAACATGAAAAAGGATTGGCACCGAGGCAGGTGGAACTCATCCAACATGAAAAAGGGATGGTACTGAGTGTTCTCATCCAACATGAAAAAGGGCCAACACTGTGACATGTGGAACTCATCCAACATGAAAAAGGGCCAAAACTGTGACATCTGGAACTCATCCAACATGAAAAAGGGTTGGCACTGAGTGTTCTCATTCAGCATGAAAAAGGAATGACATTGAGTATTCTCATATAACATGAAAAAGGAATAACACTGAGACATGTGGAACTCATCCAGCATAAAAAAAGGGTTGGCACTGACACAACAGTGCACATGATCAGGTACTTATGCATCGAAGGGAGTGGACGTCCTGAGGACATGTTGTAGCTATTGAGAGCTACCCACAGACCATGGTTTCATGGGGTGAAGTCATGTTTCACTATGGATATCAGAGGATGTATAGATTCACATGTTCAACAATCAATGGATGTGAACTCGTGTGGTATCAGACTTGGAGTCTGTGTCTCATGGAAGTGACACTTGGTTGCTAGACACTTGGTACAAAAGGGAGAAATGAGGCTCCAATATGGTGCAGAAGTGAGCAGTGAGGCTCCAATATGTGGCTATCGATGAGAAGGTTGCGGATGTGCTGACAAAGTCATTGTCAAGGATGAACTTCGAGTACTTCAGGGACAATCTCAGCATAGTCCCTCTTCAGAGGCAGTGATGGCTTCATATGTTATCACAGGGTAGTGGACTTCATGATGACATGTTGTAGCCATTGGAGTGCTACCCACCGGCCCTAGATGCATTTTGAAGAGATGAGGTACAAATGTTATCACAAGGTATTGGATGTCATGCATACGATATCCAAGTTTTTTGTGGAAAACTGGATAGTTTATGATGACATGTTGTATTTATTGGAGAGCTACCCATTGGCCCTAGATGTATGTTGTGAATTCACAAGGGTGACGTGATGAGGTACAGATGCATTGCAAGGTAGTGGATGTCCTGGGGACATATTGTAGTTATTTGAGAACTACCCATAGGCCTTGGATGCATTGGTTGTGAAGTCGCAAGGGTGCACATGATGAAGTACATATGCATTGAGAGGTAATGGATGTCATGGTGACATGTTGAATCTATTTGAGAGATACCCATGGGTAATCTTCAAAGGTAATCTTCAGAGGTAATCTTGGCATAATGTAGAATGTATCCCTCGCTGAGAGGGAGTGTTGATGTTTGGGCAGCATCAGAAAGACATTCTACTAGATTGATAATTAATAATATGATTATTAATTATTAAGCAATATTATTAATTATAATATTATTAATGGAATAATATATTTATAATATAAAGTATAAATTATAAATACAAAATATATTTATATTATATGTATAATATAATATAAAGTATAATTATATTTATTACCCAAGGGACACATCTCTTCATGGATGGTCACCATATGTTCTTTATATATAGAACACTCATCATTGTAATAAGATATTCATTCACATACAATATCATCTCTTATGAAAATTCAATAGTTTTGTTGCCCAATTGGGTTCGAGACCCACAAAATTACCTAGTTTATTTATGATAGTCTCCAGAGCCTCCCTTATCAAGAAAGTTAGGGGTTGGTTTGACAAGATTTCCCAGACATTCAAGAATGACACCGACTCTCTTAATGGATCAAAATCCATCGTCCAGGTTTTTAGAAACAGACCTAATGGGCCCCATGACCAACTATTTTGGAGAAGAACCGTGTAATCTTTTTTGTCTTTCAACATAACAGAATCCGAACCCCTTCTCAAGATATAGATTTCAGGTAGGTATCCCAACAGTAGAGTCTATTCCTAGTCAATCCAAGAATGGAAAGCCAAGAAGCCAAGTGTTTTTCCGGTAAATCTTTTGACTAGTAGTTTACCCTCCAAGCATGTGATTTCCTCTATCGTGATATCCTCGCCGACCACCATTTTCGTATGGCCCCCTTTTTCATGAATGCAAATAGAAGGCTTTTTCCTCAGAAGAGCATTGTTCATATTCTCTCATCCTTGGAGAATAGCTTCTGTAAAGTTTTTCCTTTCTTCACCTCGTAGACTACCAACATTCCTTGACTTGGGCTTTGCGGGAGAGGGATAACCAAAAAAAAGAGAGTCTAAATGAAGGGTGTTATCAATCCTATGCCTATCCAAAGACCTCCTATCTGAAATAACCTCCTCTGGAGCAAGTCCATCCTTCGTTCGTGTAGAATTAACTCCTACTCCCTCTGAATTACTATCTGGATTCCAACTGGAGTGGATAAGGTGGAGGTTTGCGCGCTCCAAGAACTCTGCTTGTGAGAGGAAAGCCCTCCCAAGTGATGGGATGAAGCCATAGTCCACCACGTTGCTAATCAGAGATGTCATATGTCCTTTGGTACAACCTATCACATGGGTCTGTAGGGTTGAGGGGGGGGGCGGAAATATACCGCCGTCAAGGAGGGAACAGAGAACGGGAAACATGGAGGGGGTGGGAGGGGGAGGGGGTGAGGACCATGGTTATGGGGAGGACACACCCTGAGTCATGTGCTCATGATTACAAAAATACCTTAGTCGCAGATCCCTCCAATCCTAGAAAAACAAGAAAATCCAAATTGTTATAAAAGAAGAAAAGTGCATAAAAATTAAAAATTAAAAATGAATTGTTTTATTGAAAACATGGGTGGTAATCCCGATGAAATCTTCTCTAAAATATTGTAAACTAATATTTCTTAGATCTTAAGAGTTTCTAACCTGTCTAACAAATTATTTGTGTTTGTTGATTTCCTTTGAATTTGGAAACTATAGAATGATTCACTTCATGGTAATTTTTTAATACCAATGTGCATACATACTACTATCATAAATTGTTGGTATAGTCAAATTTTAGATAATAAATAAGGAAAAAAGGTATTTAACAATGAAACTAAACTCTAATTATGTCTCTAACACTATTCCTCGCTTGTGTATTTAAGGTTTATCCAACAAAAAATCTTCATTGCCAGATTTTGATCGACATGTATCGGCTAAAACAATTCATTAAGTCTATGATGAAAACCTACCAGGTCCAAATTCCTCTTTATGCAGGGTTCTCAAACAACCTTGTTGACAACTTCAAACTTAGACTGCCCTTTTGTCCTTGAATCGACCTCAGATCCTTCGTTGACAGAGTCTCGAACTACTTTGTTCATGCACCAGAGAACAAGTTACTTCAAGCTCATTCTTCTCCCTTTGGCGCTAAGCCTTTACTTACATGTGACCAAGTGCCCATCCTTGGGCTAAAGCCATCATCGTCAGAATTTTCTTATTAAGGAACGATCCCTAGCCTAGTCATCCCAACAACCTCTCAGTCCCAACGATGTATATATCGTCATTGGCATTGTATCTGTTGTGGAGAAATCACAATGTCCAGTAGACCCAACATGACAATGTATGAATCATCGTCGACGCTTTATCAGGAAGAAAACATGTACAACCAACTTCCTCGACGATCCGCTAGCCCTAATGAAATGGGATCCATCTCCATCATCTTAGGTCGTCAATCTGGACGTAAAGAACTTAATCGATATTGTTGATTTAATTCAACCTGTTAATGCTCCCTTTTTCGATCCACCATTGATCTACTTCTTCAGTTAAATCCCCATCATCAATCTATCTAACTTGCCCAGCTCATCGTCGTCGGCCCATTCCTCGTCGACGCGATTATTGAGCTTATATCGCCAATGATCCTAGAGTTGTCGTCGTCGGTGATCCAACCCTACTCTGCCTTTATCATCGACAATTGTTCTTCGTCGACACAACTTCTTAATGGACTTTGATTTCCCTATATGACAGTCTCGATGATCTAATCATGGTCATTGATTCTGGGTAAGGATTCACCCGATCTAATCTCAGTCGTTTGGTCAAATGCAAACAAAAACACAAGGATTTTTGGTAGATTTTGCTCCGCTTTGGAACGTGACATGTGCATGATCTCTTACAATAAAAAATACAAAACTATGTCACTCGTTCAAGACAGACTATGAACATAATTCAATTTCACATGCACGACAAACCACAACAAGACACAAAATCAGTATTTTTATTAATTTTTCCAGGGAATAGACTAATACAACAATACGCTTTATTCCATTTGGACCCTCAAACCTCTTCAAAATACAAAATATTACACTCTCCACACCTGCTAGCCTCTATTCATTACAAAACCCTCAACATATCTTCGATATCTCAAGTAGCTCACAAACCAACAATCCTGAGTTATACTCAACAAACCCTAAATTTGAAATTTGTTCCTAAAACTTAGAAACAGTCTAACAATTATGAAACAACTCAATCTACAATACCTTCTAAGATATCTTCTAGAGATATAATACTTAAACGTTATAAATAAAATGAAAAATTAGGGAACCAACTCTCTTAGTAAATGTTTGTGACCCTTAAGGATAATCTCAAAACTAAACTAGTTGATGCTCCTGCATCAGTCTATAAGCATTCTACTCATGGAATATGGACCTCAATCTCCAAAATTATCCAAAAAAAAATCCAAAAGAGATGCACAATCATCAATGCTTGTATCATAGTACAATATTTTTCATTGACCACTTTAGTGTTTTGGTGGAAATAAATCATCCTCAAACAATGGGATACACACAACTATTGTAGGCAAGGTAAATCAAGTTTTATTATAGTAAAAACACCATGTCAAATTAAATATTAATTGTGTATACATACTTTATATATTATATTTTTATTCTTTATCTTTTCATTATCCAGAGTTCAAATTGCATCATGTTTAATGCAATATTTTTTTAAATGAGTGATTTGTATTTGCAATTAATGATATATAAATTATATTTCTTTGTTACATATTTCTTTCCCTTTATGTGGTCATGAAAATCAATAAGTGGTATTTCTAGATAACAATATCTATTTTACATGAACGATATCCTTCTTAACATATGTGGAGGAGGATATTGTAGTTAGCTATGAGCTAATAGATAGCAAACCACAGGAGATGGAGTTTCAAATAATCCATGGTGACCAATGGAGGGGAGGATTCTTCCAACCATCCCTCAAACACATTTGAAGAAGAGGTTGCAACATTCAAAGTGTTGCTCACATTAGTAGGAATGCAAAAGACATAAGATCACATGCAATCCAAATTTGTGAAAAATCTACATGTACTTCCTTGAAGAAAAGTTTATCTTTCATGAGAGCACCTCAGTCAATTAGTTAATGGTATCATATCCTTCCTCCAAATTAATGGTGGGGTCTCTAAAGAGTAGTAGGCCTTTATGGAAAGAAGAATCCAAATCCACTTATGTATTTTGGGATACTATACATTTTAGTTTGAAAAGGATAAGGACCAATATTAGATCATCCACAATGCCCCCTACTTTCTGGGATAAAAATGAATGTATCTAAATCATTGGATGTTGGATTATGATTCAAAATTGGATCTTTCTTTTAGCACTAAGAGTCACCCTTCGACTGTAAGAGGATAATCCCAGTAATCATCAAAAAGTAAAATGGATAAAAATGGTTTGGGTAGGTGGATCAGTAAGACTTCAGGGAGAGGAAAAGACAATAGAAGTAATTGCATATCAGTTAGGACCGTTGGGCTATGGAGTCATAATTATCGTGAGTAATGAAGGCATTTAAACTTTCTATCAGACAAAAGGATTTATGTGGTGATGAGGAGAAAGAAGACAAAAAATGTCTGAGTGATGAACCATGAAAGATGTTCAAGATGAAAATAGATCCTCTATCGCCCGAGGAATCCATAGATCAGAGAGATGCTACATCCAGGAAAGAAGAAAAACATAAAATATCTAATGAACCATGAAAGATGGGCATGATGACAACATATCTTCCATCTTCTTAGGAATCCATAAATCAGAGAGATTAAATCTAGACAAGAAGAAAAATAGAAAATATATGAGCGATGAATGTTGAACATGGGAAAGATGACAACATATCCTCCACCACCTTAGGGATCCATGAATCACAGATACTACATTCAGACAAGAAAAAACAAAACATCGCGTAAACTAAGAAGACGATCTGATAAAAACAATTCAAAGGAATCTTCAATAACATAATATTTACAATCCAAGCCCTCATGCTTATAACTGAAAAATACAAAACCCTGCTCCTAAAACTCTCTCAGCTCTCCAGCCTCTGAAAAACACCCCCCTTTCAAAATCTTAAACTGATCTATTTATAATCATATTAGTCCACAACTTCCAGGAGTGTGACCTGGCCATTTCATTTGTGCATCCTTCTATCAGACTGTGTGTGTGTTCTCCTGTCAGACGCAAGATCAGACTAGTATGGGTCTGCAAGAAGAAACTTTCCATCGCGATACCTTGAGCTGAAAACTATGTCTCCTCGGGCATAGCTTCCACGCCTTATATTTATGGACTGAGTTGAGGTTTCAACTACCTGTCCCTTTCCATTAACTTAAAATCCTCCTTGGGATCAGAGCACGTCTTAACGCCTAGGGGGCGGCCACGTGTTGCTATCACATTTGACGTTATATAAGCACGTGATTGCGGGGCCATCAAAGGAGGTTTGGATCCACACTTCTTTTGAGCCCGCAATTCACCACCTTCTGCCACGTAGCTCTTTTTCTATTCCATGGTTTCAATTGCGGGATCACTCAAGAATTTTATCGTTCAAGCATGTTTCATCCCCTCATTGAAACTTGGTCATTTATCTGGTCACGATCGTCGATCTAGACGCACCTTCCAAATTTAGTGCCACCACTGAAGCTTATCCACCCATAAATTCTAGGATCCATTAAACATGCGCATGGAGATGGCGCCAATCTTGGCGCTCGAACAAAAACACTTCTCGAAGGATGATCTCCCACAACTGACGTGGCGGACTGACATCGCTATGCTGATATGTCGTGGATGGAGGGGTGACATGTGTCACTCGAAAATAGGTTGAAGGCATGTCCCAAAATGTTGGAGATGAGTGCCACGTGTCTTCGACGCTTCGGAGCTCGGGGGGAATGTATGTAGATCTTGTATAATTCTTGGATTAATACAGGCCAAGAGTGACGTGGTGGCCTGGCGCTAATATGCAGTCACAACTTTTGACAGATGAGCACCATGTGTCCTTGGCCTCTCACTCCAATGTGACCTCGGGATGTGATCCGACACCTATTCAAAAGGCACTCTGGAACTTTGTGCTCCGACTACTTCCAAACTTCCACAAACAAAAAACCTTTGGAATGAAGTTCTTTCGGAGTGTCGGATCTGCTGACACCTTTCCTCCCCGATCCAACGGATTGAACGAACTCTGGTGCTTCGGCCTCTAAGAGTTCAGGCCCCATTACTTCAACATTATTCCAGAGTAACTTCCCCCCAAGCTAGTATATCTTCTACCACGCATCCTCTTCCATGGATGATTGAGGTCTACTTCAACTCCTATCTCTTCGGGAGTTATGTGTCTCCACTATGTTTCTTTCTTCCAGAGTACTATTGCTCTGGACTTCTCAATCTGTTGACACGCATCCTCTGGCGATCGACGACCCAGATTTACTCCACTGCTTCGGGCCTCAGGATTTTTGAATGTATGGCTCTTTTGATCCTCCAGAGCGCCGCACTTCCGGAGTGAGGGATCTGGCACTGCATGTATTCTTGTTTTAGATAGCCGAGATGAACTCTGGGCTTGGGAGCTATGTGAGTTTTGCACACTCCTCGACTAGAAACTCCTGGAGTGACTTTTCTCCAGAGTTTCATATCCTTCTCCACGAGGCCTCTGCGATGTCTTCCCATTGTCGATCTCTCTCTGGTGAGATATGATGGTTGTGACTTAATATTGCTAATATGATGACTGATCTTTCTCTCACTCAGATCTTGCAGCTAAAAATTGAATCTGTTCTTCTGCTAGTATTTCGAACCCAAAATGGACTAATTTTGAATGTTGTTCTTAGATGCTTCCTGTGCAAACCATGAACTTGGTTGACATGATGCCCTTGAAAACTATATTTGATAAAATTTGGCTCCACAGGGGATGGCATGCTCCCTACGAGCTGCCAAGAACATGTAGTTCCAGTTCCTTAGTTGTTAGGTTGTGGAGTCGAGCTCAAATTCATTTTTCTAAGTCCAACAGGCTTACATGTACACTAATTTACTTACAAAAATAAAATAAACATACATGCTCCAGAAGAAGCTTATTTATATACAATCCTAAACTAACCGACTTTTACAATGTGCTAGGTGAAACAAACTTCCACCATAGCCACCGAAACTGTTTGGTAACATAATTCTTCTTTTCACTACAAATGATCCACAAAAGGTAAGGGAAGTATGAAATCCGAATGAAAACATGTCTTGGAACACTGACAATACCCCCAAATGGTGATAAGATGAATAATTTTGCAAGCTCAAATGCTTTTGGAAAACTCAACTCCATATATAACCCCACAGGGTCAGGAAATTTCTAATAAGGCATGCTGAACTGGTAAGAATTTATCTCCTTCATTGCATCATTGCTTATCTATTTTTGGTGTTCTTAGCATATACATGTGGGTAAAGGATTGATGTAGGTTGGCTAATCCTAGGCAATATTTGCTCATTTACCAGTGTTGGACATGATATGAGCTACACACTTAGTTATTCCTTTTCTCCTTCATGGCTCTCCCAAGGATCAGATTCATAATTATCATACACAGGAACCATGCTACAAGGTTCCAAAGAATCCATGGACAAGCTCTGCCCTTCATCATCTTCACTGGGATATTCATCAAAAATTGGTTATTTTTTGTCATTATTTGAAACAACTTCTTAATCATAAGCAGGGCTTCCAAAAACATTTGCTTCTGCATTTTCTTTGTAAGAGCAACAAACAACATCTGCCTTCAATATTGAAAAGCTAGGAAAAAACAGAGAGAAATCTTCCCTAGTTCCTTTAACTAGCTTATCATCTATCTCAACTTTGCAGTCAGGAGAAATATCTACTGCAAAATACACTTACTCTTCGTCATCTGAATATTCAAAAGAGAGATGTTGATCTTTATGAAAATTTAAGGAAATAGATACATCTGATATAATGCCAGATTTTTCTTTGCTATTGTTATCATAATGAATATTATTCAACACCTCTTGATCTTCATGGTAAATGTTTTCTTCTATAATAAATGCTTCATCATAAATCGAGCTTTCATGACTAGCAGAATCTTTATGGAGCAAAGAAAACTCATTACAACATCCCTCAAAAATACGTTCAGTTGGAAAATATTCTTTACAAAAGGAATTGAAAGCTGCATGAAATCATGTCAAAGAGTTGATACTTTCAACTGGGAGAGATCTGCACCAATCACGAGCAATCCCGTCTAATTAATACCTGAAAAGATTTATCTGAACATCCTCGTGCACGATACGAAGTTGATGAATAAAATCATGAAAATCCAACAAGTGTTCAGCTGGTTCCTCCCACTCTTCTCCTTGAAATTTAGGAAGGCTATTTTCCCATTCATCTCTACTAGGCACTGGATTAGGGAAACCAACTATCTTTGAAAAATCACACAAAACATACCTCTGAGATAAAATCTTGTCCATTTCAAACCAATGGAGTCTCCAATAGATTTTCGAACAATGGATTTGCCATGGTGAAAGATGAGCAGTCAGAATAATGTGCCCATCCCGAGTTCACCATCTAAAACTGGATCTATTCGTTGTCATTCTCCCCGGGAAGATATCTTCACTTTTGTCCCCAACAATGATTCCATGAATATTAGCACTGAGAGTCATCCTCGGACTTCAAGAGGATAATCCTAGTACTCATCAAAAATTAAAATGGATAAAAATGGTTTGGGTAGGTGGATCAGTAAGACTTCAGAGAGAGGAAAAGATAACAAAAGTAACTACAAATCAGTTAGGACTGTTGGGCTATGGATTCATAAGTATCGTGAGTAATGGAGGCATTTAAACTGTCTATCAGACAAAAGGATTTATGTGGTGATGAGGAGAAATAAGACAGAAAATGTCTGAGTGTTGAAACATGAAATATGGGAAAGATGACAAAAGATCCTCTACCGCCTCATAAATCAATAGATCAGAGAGATGCTACATCTAGGCAAGAAGAAAAAAAGAAAATATCTGATGAACCATGAAATATGGTCATGATGATAACATATCTTCCATCGTCTCAGGAATCCATAAATCATAGAGATTACATCCAGACAACAAGAAAAACAAAAAATGTCTGAGCGATGAACGATGAGCATGGGAAAGATGAAAACATATCCTCCACCACCTCAGGGATCCATGAATCACAGATACTACATTCATACAAGAAGAAACAAAACAACGCGTAAACTAAGAAGACGGTCTGATAAAAACAATTCAAAGGAGTCTTCAATAACATAATATTTACAATCCAAGCCCTCAGGCTTACAACTGAAAATTACAAAGCCATGCTCCTAAAAATCTCTCGGCTCTCCAACCTCTGAAAACACCCCCCTTTCAAAATATTAAATTGATCTATTTATAATCATATTAGTCCACAAATTCCAGAAGTATGACTTGACCATTTTGTCTGTGCATCCTTCTGTTAGACTCTCTGTGTGTTATCCTGTCAGATGCAAGATCAGACCAATATGGGTCTGCCAGAAGAAACCGTCCATCATGGTACCTCGGGATGACAACTCTATCTCCTCGGGCATAGCTTCCACACCTTCTATTTATGGACTGAGCTGAGGTTTGAACTACCAGTCCCTTTCCATTAACTAAATCCTCCTTGGGATCGGAGCATGACTTAACGCCTAGGGGGAGGCCACGTGTTGCTATCATATTTGACGTTATATAATCATGTGATTGCGAGGCCATCAAAAGCGGTTTGGATCCACACAACTTTTGAGCCCACAATTCACCACCTTCCTCCACGTAGCTCTTTTGCTATACCATGGTTTCAATTGCAGGACCGATCGAGAATTTTATCGTTTGAGCTTGTTTCTTCCCCGCAATGAAACATGGTTGTTGATCTGGTCGCGATCGGCGATCCGTGTGCACCTGCCAAATTTAGCACCACTTCTAAAGCTTATCCACCCACAAATTCTAGGATCCATTAAACACGTGCATGGATATGGAACCAATATTGGCGCACAAACAAGAACACTTATCGAAGGATGATCTTTCGCAGCTGACATGGCGACCTGACGTTGCTATGATAACATGTCGTGAATGGAGGGGTGACATGTGTCACTCAAAAATAGGCTGAAGGTATGTCCCAAAATGTTGGATATGAGTTCCATGTGTCTTCAGTGCTTTGGAGCTCGAGGTGAATGTATGTAGATCTCGTATAATTCCCAGAGTAATACAGGCCCAGAGTGAGGTGGCGGACTGACGCTAATATGTAGTCACATATTTTGATGGATGAGCGCGATGTGTCCTTGGCGCCTCTCTCCAATGTGACATCAGGCTGTGACCGAACACCTATTCAAAAGGCACTCCGGAACTCCGTGCTTCGACTTCTTCCAAACTTTCACAAACACAAATGTAATGGGATATGAAGAGAAGTATTGTATGGTAGCTCAATAGGAGGAAGCCCCCTCGAAGAGGCAAGTGAACATGAGAGGATACCTTCCAATACTAGGATCCATTGTAAGGTGTTGCCCTACCTCAAGGGTTTTGACTATTTCTTGTGTTAATTGTTATGGTGAATGGTTTGAATTATTCTTGTTGAGATTATTGATTTATTTTGAGATTTATCTTCAGATCTATTCAGGTACTTAACATTCACATCAAATTATTTCATCGGTGCTTTCTAAATAGTTTGAATTTTAGATAAGGAATTGTATGTGAGAATTAAAATATCCACGTATAGAAAAAGGATCACAAGATCGGTCCCCTACTTATTAGTGTATATTGTAGGATCAAATCGACATTGATTGAAACCTAAAGCAATCAAAAAATTGTCTATCTTTCCATACCAACCTCAAGTGGCTTGTTTGAGACCATACATAGAATGTTGTAGCCTAAAAACAAGTGAAGGATCCTACACAAAACTAATAGGCTACTCCATATAGATTTCCTCATGCAAATCACCATGTAGAAAAGAACTTTTGAAATCCATCAGATAGACTAACTAGCCTTGGGAGGTAGCAAGAGAAATCTCTAAACTTATTGAATCCATCCTGGAAATAGGGGAAAAGTTCTTGGGATAATCAATACTTTAAACTTGTGAAAATATTTTGGGCACAAGACATTCCTTACGCTTGTTAGCGAAGCCATTTCTTGCATATTTAGTTTTGTAGACCCATTTATATCGAACTGACATTCATCCCTTAGGAAGAGGAATGAGATTCCATGTGTGATTCTTTAGAAAGGAAGAATATTTTTTTGTCATAGAAGCATCCCATTTTGGTATACCAACAACAACATAAAATTGTTATGGATCATTTGAAATGTTGTGACTCATAAGAGAGACACCAATTGTTTATGAATGAGTACAACGAGGTTCAATGGTAAAATATATGAAATCAATTGGCTCATAGTCATACCTTTCAAGCCTATTTCACTCACGAAGGCTCCTCCTCAAATTTTGTCCTTGATCGAGTTTTTCTTGTTCAAGATGCATATTTTCATGTAGTGTTGATGGTATATTTTCTTTTGGTCGATTTTCAACTCTAGGAAAAAAAAATTCTGATTGATTTTCATATCCAACAATGTGATATGAAGTACAATCCACAACAATAGAAATTTCAACTTCTTCTTGTTCTAAAAAAACAAAAATTTTGATGCAATCTCAACATCATCTCCCGTAAGACAATTTGTGGGAGGAGTAGGAGAAATTTTTGGGTTGAAGCTCTCATCAAAGTGGACAACACTTTAAACAATACATCTTTAGAAATGGATCAAACAACATATATTCCTTCATATCCTCACAATAACCAACAAAAATCAATGGTTTCCTTTTCTTCTCTATAGCTTTCCACTTTTCATATAGAATTGACGCCCATGCTTGACTGCCAAATACTCTAAAAGAATAAACATAGAGATTAATATATGTCTAAGCTTCCTCTAGACAACATTTCCTTGAGGCATGCAATTCTGCACATAACTTGGAAAATTCATTTCTTTAACCCAACAAGAAGGTGCCATTTCTTGAACTGAATCATGCAATTGGCCATCTCTTTTAGTGTATGGTTCTTTCTTGCAACAATGCCATTTTTTTAGGGGTGTAGTGAACGTAGTGCCGATGTTGAATTCCACATTCTCTACAAAAATATTTGAATTCCAAACTGACATACTCCCCCCCATTATCCAATCTTATTTTCTTAATACAAAGAGAGGAGTGCTTCTCAAAAAAGGTCTTCAAAGTGTGAAAAATAGAAAAAAAACTAACTCTTGTACTTAAGAAAGTACACCTAAGAGTGACATGAGAAGTCATCAATAAAGGTAAGTGCATACTTGGCCCTTAAAAATGAATGAGTCAGAAATGGCATGAAATCACTATGTACCAACTCAATAGGGTTGGTAGCACACAAGGCCTTACCTTTAGGAAAATGATGCTAATGCTAATCACTAAGAACACAACCTTGACAAAATCCATTAGTGCAAGAGACTTTAGGAAGACCAAGCAACAAATTCTATGTACTCAATTGTTGCAAATACATGTAGCTTAGATGTCCAAATCTTCCATGCCAAAGTTTGCTCAAAGAATTAACATGTGCAATGAAAGAGGAACTTGAAGAAGGATCAAAACCAACAAACTTATACAATCGAGAACTATGATCAACTACCCAAAAATATTGAACAATTTTTGGATTTTATAGTTCTCTAATAATCACATCACGAGGGGAAATTCTTCCCATTACCAAAGTGAAAAATATAATAAATTGAGAGTAGATTGACAAAAATTTAGGGAACAAAAAGAACATCATTACTGCAACCATCAACTAACTACAAAGTCCCTAATTGTAAAACATCGCATTGTGAAGAGCCTCCAACAACAATATATGAAATTATATTGTTAGATGTGGAAGGAAGAAGGTCATGAGAATGAATCATATGATGTGAAGCCCCAAAATCAACTATCTAGTTGTCTAATTATGCATATAAGGCTTGGGCAGAAAGTTCTTTCCCTTTACCAATTAAAGAAGGCTTGCACACTAAAATTGTGTCATGTTGCATGCTTTCATTCAATGCTTCTAGTTTCTGCCAACATTTGGACTCCTCATGACCAAGTATGCCACAAAAACCACAACTTACACTTGACTTCTTCTTTTCTCAGAGGAAGACTCATTATACTTGGAAGATGGATGAACAAAGGACTTTGATTTCTACCAAATATTGGAGGTAGACTCACCAACTTGAGAATAAATTGTTTATTGTCTATGATAAGTTTTGTGCTTATCTTTTTAGGTTTGAGCACAAGAGCATGATTCTTAGATTAAGAAAGAACATATAATTACACAAGCATAGATTGTTCCCTAGTAATATGCTCGCAAAAAAACCTCAAAATAAGGCATTTTAAAATTTGATTCAAGTACATCAATGGTGGAGAAGGTAGAGGAAGATACTTGAAAAGGACCTTCAACTTAGATAGAATCAGAAAAATACAATCATCATCTATTTTGTTTTTCCCCAACCTTTCAATTGTGATAACAATTGCTTGAATTTTGCAAGAAAATACTTAATGGAAGAAAGCTTATCATATGCAAGAGATGATAATTCAACTTTCAACTACAAAACTTGAAATTCATTGACTTTAACAAATAGTGAATGCAATTTTCCCTAGCTCCATTTTTTTGTTTTGCATTCAGTGATGTGAAATATAAAACTATTTGAAACATGAAATCCAATTAATTCCATGTCTTCATCAAGTTTGTTTCTATAGGAAAATCTTTCAATTTTCTTGGTAAAAACAAGTGGAGCTTCAACCATTTTCCATAGAACTTTAGATTGCAGGAGTTGTTGCATCTTGAGTTTCCCAGTGTGATAATTGTGGGGAGTTAGGATCTCAATAACCCTAGACTCAACCATTTTATCAACGAAGGACACCAAGGACACCAAATCTATGTCTCACAATCTTCAACTTGAGCTAGAAATGTGGAAAATACAACCCCCAGGGAAAAATAAAGGCATTGAAGGGTGGTTTATGCAAAAACAACTCACAAAAAAGAATTGGAGAAATTATGCAATATGTGATACTTGGGTGTGTAGGTCTAAAGTGAAAAAGTGCATATATGGTGCATTAGATGCCTAAAAGAGCATATATGCGATGAGAAAGGGTACATTGGATCTTTGTGATGCTTAAAAAGTGTGGCTTAGCACTAAGAAAGGGAAAATTCGAGTTGAGAAATAATAGATATGAATTGAGAAAGAGAAGATCTAAATTTTGTGCAAAAGAAGTCACCAACCAAAAAAGGAAAAATGCCTTCATGATTTCTGCAACACCTTGTGCAAAGACTATCTTCAACCTGTGATTTGTTACCAATAGACTGATGAATGATAATGTTTGGTATTGTATGGATGCCAAAATATGATGCATAAGATCTGATTGAGGTGGACATCAGTGGCCACCCACATATTCCACTGGCTCAAAATACAGTTTCCATCTTGGCAGTTTTCTATGTTTTTCTCGGGTCTTGAACTTTCGGGACCGTTTTAAGGCCCTAAATGACATTTTTTGGGCCTAGAAGCACCCAATAGATAGCCAAACATAATGTGTACTCCTTGGCTCTACCTTTTTGATGGGCTACGAAGCACCCCAAACGAAGATCGTATGCAAAAGTAATGCCCTGGGGAAATTGACATGTAAACTAACCACATTGGGGCCCGCAAATCTTTTGGCATTTCATCTTCTTGGGTTAGGTTTTTGTATGTTTAGGGTTTTCTCATTAATGCTTTATGTTAAAAATCCTTTTTAGACTTCATTATAATCATCTTCTTGCGAATGCACATAGTCGTCACATCTCTTCTTAGAGATAAGCTACCACCATTCTAGCGAGTTCATTTCACTCTACATTTTTACAATTCTTGTGTATTTTGTTCATTAATAGAAATTGAGTATCATTGCATCTATGTGTTTTTGACATATTTCTATGTTTTATTTCGTCCCCTCATAAATCCAGATCAAGATCTTTTGTCAAAATTGCAAAGGGGATATGATCACAACAAGTGCAAAACATATTTGAAAAGGGAAAAAAGGATTTCCAAATCATAGCCTTGATAATATCTCATAGAAAAATGAGAATGGGTTTGCATATCAAAGCTATGATACCATGAAGATGTGGGGAACAAAACATTACAATAGTAGGAAACCTCTAAAACACTAGAAGACCTTCCACAAGAGAATAAAAGGAGAAAGGTTGATTCCATAAGATCCACTATATGATAAGATCATAATGAAAACCTTAGATCGCTCATTGATGGATTCGTTCAATATGTAAGTCCATCAATCTTTGCATATTTTCCTAGATATATTTAATAGTTCTTCTCCATGAAATCTAGCTAGACAATAGCGAGATTCAATTGATTCAAGGAAGATTATGGAGAGATTGCAATCTCTATTTGTTAATGCTAGAGGAGCATCTAATGGAATTTTCATAATCTGGGATCTAATGGAGGTGGAGCTCGTATCCATAATAGAAGGCCATCATGTTTATTCACCCATCTAATTGACCAACTAGAAGGTACATGTTTGAAAATATTTAATAAACATATCCTCCTAACAATGTGTGGGAAAAACGTCAATGTTGGGAATCTTTGAAAGAATTTGGGGATCACTAGTTGAAGGGAGAATCCTAGCAAGATGTCTAAATCTTGTTCTCAACCCAATGAAGAAAAGATGAAGACTATATCTTAGGGATATAAACAAAGAATTTACAGAAGAGATCATTAAATATTGGGACTTGATAGATCAACATCCTAGAAGGAAAAAATATTTGGACTTGATAGATCAACACCCTAGAAGAAAAAAATATTGGGACTTGGTAGATTAGTGCCCCTGAAGGAAAAAATATTGGGACTTGATAGATCAACACCCTAGAAGAAAAAAAATATTAGGACTTGATAGATCAACACCCTAGAAGGAAAAAATACATTTGGCATAATAGGAGGATGGTCCTAACCACATAGTGGAGGGGCAAAATTGCTTCCTCCTAAAACCACCAAATTAACCTGCACTTTAGTCTATAATTTTGCTTTCATTTTAATTTTGTTTTTTTTTCTTCCATTATAACATATAAATTAATCTTTACTTTAATATCCTCTTTACCATCCAAATTTAGCTCATAGAACCATTAAACAAATTATCGTGGTAGTGGACTCATCTCTCGTCATTAATGCTCTAAGAATCAAGCGAGGAATATCCTCTCCCTCCCTTGCTAGAATCCTTCAAAGAGTGAAATTTCTAGCCCAACAATTTGAAAAGGTATATTATATTATGTGGTCGTATTCTAAATGTTCTATGAAATGGCTTTTTTCGGTGATATTTTCTGGGGACATTTCTCGAAATCCAACGAGAAATTGCTAGATCTGCTTATTTGAGTGATTATTTTTGTATAATATGAGTGCCCTAGGGGTTTTTCAGTATGTTGAATCCGTTTCTACATTCAAAAATGGATTTTAAACAACAAAAAATAGTGATTTTATGCAAATTTATATCATTGGATTCTGGGGGAAAAATCCATTTCAAGTAGACAACGCCTATCATGTGCTCTAGGAAAATAACATTGAAGCATATAAAATGACAAACTTAGAAACCTCAGTGGGAGGAGAAAAGTATACAACAAGGAAGGAGGGGGGCACTAGAAAAACTAGAATATATACCGTGAACCCAATCTCATTTGAGGATCATCTAACTACTAGAATTGGTCAAATTGGTGGAAGATTTAAGGGGGCCTTTACTACCCACCCTGTCAAATCAAAGTAGATGTCATAAAAAGAGTATCCACTATACCACTCATTTAGATAACATTCAAGCAACATGCAGTGAGAGGAGCACATTTTTTCCATCCCCTCTTTTTTTTTCCCTCTTATTCCCATGCAAATCCATTGCAAACATGTTTTGGACACTATTCTTTTCTTTAAGAGAACAAAGGCCAACATGCACAATACTTTTCACTAAAGACTCTTTGAACTACTTTAGAATGGCCTCCGTGCAACTAATACTATTGTAACCTTTAGTTAGGGGTTTCCTCTTTTTTTTCCCTCTTATTCCCATGCAAATCCATTGCAAACATGTTTTGGACACTATTCTTTTCTTTAAGAGAACAAAGGCCAGCATGCACAATACTTTTCACTAAAGACTCTTTGAACTACTTTAGAATGGCCTCCGTGCAACTAATACTATTGTAACCTTTAGTTAGGGGTTTTGCAAAGTATTTTCATTTGAAAAAGAAAAGAAGAGAAAATTAGGTTTCGGGGGTTTTACATTCATCCCTACATGATTTCATGTTGTTTTAATGGAGGCATCTTATGATTTGAAGGTCATTAACATACATATATACGGTTAATATACAATTTTCATTAAGTTATTTGCAACAAATTAACAGAAGTATATTATTAGTTGAGGGGGAATCCGAGGATTAGAACTCGCGACCACTGGCACAGAAGCAAGAAACGTACCACAAAATGTGTACCTGGTTTTGGTACTGGACAACTTTCTTTGGAATAGGAAAATCGGTTTTCGGTAATGAACAACTTTGTTTAGAAAATACTGAACAACTCTCTTTAGAAAATAGGAATCTTATTTGAGAGGGGAATTGAGAAGAATAGAACTCGAGACCTATGGCACTCCGAAAAGAGAGAGTAATACCGCTAGAGCAAATGCTGAATTTCTTTATTAATATGATTGCAATTTATTACCACATGATAGAAACAATTATCCTAAGGAACTGTGACATTAATCCAGATTTATTAGAAAACACAACAGTAATAAGTACATTATATAGCAGAAAATGTCTAGCTGGTTTGCCCGAGTGGTTAAGGGGGAAGACTTAAGATCTTCTGCACATAAGTGCGCGTGGGTTCGAACCCCACAGCCAGCACGTTTGTGTTTAACTTACAACTATCACATTTTTTAATTTGCAATATTAAATAACTTTGTTTAACTTACAACTATCACATTTTTTAATTTGCGATCTTTTTTAATTTGCAATATTAAATAACTTTGTTTAACTTACAACTATCACATTTTTTAATTTGCGATTAAATAACTTTGAGGTTATTTTAAAAAAAAATGAATCATTTATGGTTCGCCTTTGGCGTTCAATCCATATTAATTCTTTATGCCTACAGTGTAGAATTTATAGCATTTAAGTGGATGTTTTAAGATATTTTTATGTTTTTATTGCTGTGATGAATTTATAGCATTTAAATGGACGTTTTAAGATATCTTTATGATTTTTTATGTTTTTATTGTTGTTATCAATAGTGAAGTTTTATGATGTATATTTTTTTTTTTCAAGTAAGAGGTAAATTGTAATTAAGGGTAGTATTTGGTGTTATGTATGAGATTTATGTTAAATGTTATTTAAAAGTATATGATTTTATTAGAGGTAGTTTTGGTGACAACTAAAGGGATATTGTTTTTTTTTATATATATTATTTAGGTTAAACCTGATTTTTGATCTTGAAGTATGACCAAAAACTACTTTTGATCGGCTAAGAGTTTGTCTTCCTTGGACGTAAGGAAACATATTAATAGCCCAAGATCTAGAAGCATCTAGAGACCGGCAGGGGTGAAAGTCTATCCCCTTACGCACCACCAATGGATTATTTTAGGGGGCATAGTTTTCCTTGAATAACGGTGATGAATCAATATGTATTTGCAAATAACAACCAATGATGACTATCCTCACTATCAATTAACCACTGAGTTACAATAGATTTTACCACTTTCAAATAAATGTTCTATCTAATAACTCCTTCCTAAAAAATGAATACACCATCGATTTTTTATTATGTTTTTTATCCACCTACTTTTACTACTTAATAAACTTATACCAATGTGTCTTTTCATCGATATTTTCCATGGTTTTGAACTAAATATGTGAATCAAAATCCATTTAGAGGATATAATTATACATTGAAATTTTATGTTCCTAATATTTATACCAATTTGATCAATGCCTAGGTTTCTTATTATGTGATCAAGAACAAAATATCTTCTAAACAAATTTTTTGTAGTTGTTGAAGTCATAAATTTGTAGTATTATCATCCATTGCTAAAATTATGTTATTTTTAAGTTCGACATTTTTTTACCATGGGAATCGATAACTCGTAGGATTGATCTGAGCTAGGCCCAAGATCAATCCTATTGGCTACCACTATAACCCAAGGGTATATCAAATAGCCCACAAGCTAGATATACCAAACACTTGTGAATTAACAAGGGTTGAGGTGTCCCGAAGCCCACCAAGGTGGACCTCTATCCCAGGGGTCGTATACCCTTTTATCCTTATCACAACATACCAACATGTCCACTTTGAGGGAATTGAACCCAAATGAGGAGGATAAAAAACATGTTACCTAACCACCTAAGCTATGAACTCGAGACTTAAGTTCCACATTTTATGATATCTTTCCTCAAAGTTAAAAGGGACAACATGATATCTAAGAATGGAGCAAGTCCTTTGCCATGGTTATTTCAATGGTTATCTTAGGGGTAAGGTGAGAATAAGATGAAGATTGTAATCAAATGAGAATTACTTACTCAAGAGTCGTATCTAGAGTAGTTGAAGAGTTGGGAGAATGGAGAGTCAAGAGCCTTGAATTACAATTATAAATAAATCAATTGCATTCAAGTAAATGGTTCTTTTTTTTAGCATTGTAATTTGATATCTTTCATATGTTAACATACAAACTATACTTAGCTAGTGTTTGTATACTCTCATAGCACAATGTTTCGTCTTGGGAGTCTTCTCTCCTTGCTTAGTTCTCTTCATGCTTGTATGTGTGAGCATTCTAACTTATGGGACTCTTCTCATGATATAGTGTTTATTGTAACTTATAAACTTATGCTTGATAATGTTTGATATGAAACTATCATGCTTCTTGGTGACTAGACACTATTCTTGGTTGCTTAGAATCTTTGATTATTTATGTGCTTTAGTTGGTGGACTATTCTCCCTAGTAAAATTAAAAATGTAGAGAGTATTGTTGATGTATCAAAACCCTAGATATTGTGCAGAGTAATGATCTAGGAGCAATGATTTGAGAGCTGGGAGAAATGATGAGCGTGGAAAAGAGCGCTTTCATTTCTTTATGCCACTATTTTTCAGCAGGCATGACGTCTGGTTATCTCAGACCAACTATAAGTTGGAGTATTGGAATTGTTGATTGTGGGAATTAGAAGAGGATTCGAAAGGCCAGTTGGAGTTTCAGAGTTGTAGCTATTCACCAAATTATATTTGCAGGCATGATGATCTGTATTATAATTAGATAGAAATGGAATGGAGTTGGTGGACTATTCTCCTTACAACCACATTAGACCAGCCACAATTATGTAATTTTACATAATTGTGGTTGTGCTAGAGGTCTAATAACGTCGATCGATGTATATCAACCACTTTTATAATGTCTAGGTAGGAGTATTAAACAATCATGGGTCATGAGCATTCAAATATAACATGTGTGTTCCCTATAGTATGCACCTACATCTTTGGATGTGTGGAGTGTTAACTTTTGATGTCCAATTGGGTAGATGAAGGGATACAAAGTGTTTTTCATACACATTTTAACATCAATGTATGCATGAGGATGTCATAAAAAAGTTTAGAGTGTTGTGATAGAGTATACACCCATCCCATGAATATATTTAGAGTTTCATTAGTTCAAGAAATAAATAACATGGTTTTTTCTGAATTGGAATGGAAAAGAATTTGTTTATTAAGTGATACTACAACAAAGTTTGTTTGTTTCATTATAGTAGAGGGAATTTGTATCTTTGCTTAAGCAATGGTCTTGACAATGCTAGTATTCCAAGCTCAAAAACAAAATCCAAAGGAAAACCTTTCATTGATTAGTGTTTAATGAATTTTGCATAAACAATGGTTATTTAAATTGCAAGAATAAGAATCAATTTTATTTTCACTTGACAATGCTAGTATCCCAAGCTCAAAAACTAAATCCAAAGGAAAACCTTTCACTGATTAGTGTTTAATGAATATTGCATAAACAATGGTTATTTAAATTGCAAGAATAAGAATCAATTTTATTTTCACAAAATTATTTGTGTTGGTGAGATGGATGAGTCATAGGCCTATTTTTATAGATCATATTGGTATCAAAGCAGGTTTTTCATAGACCTTGAAGTAATTGTCATGGGAAAATATTTGAAGAGGGAGAGTCTCGTAGAGTTAAGAGACTTCAATAGACATATCTAAGAGGAAAGTCAATATTGGAGGCATAAAGCAAATGAGTTGGAAAAAGGACTTGTCAAATGCTAGGCATATTTCACCACCATCAAGGTAGAATTAGACAAGAGTAGTTTTTAGTTATTTCAATTAGGGTAGAAATTCACTCATCTAAATAATTGTCAAGAGGAGAGGTTCACCGAAATGACTGCTCAACTATACCAAGATTTGGCAACTGAGGAAAAGGCATTGAAGAAGCTACAAGTAGTTGTCCAAGAGGCCAACCAAGCCTCTTTGGTTGCCACTATGGGATCCATCACCATGGTGGATTCAAGAAAGGTAAACTTACTATCCAATATCCTTCCTCAAGATCCCTTCAGATATTTTGAAAAACACACTAGAGGCATTGGCTCCATTTTCATGAGGCAAATGGGCTACGATGGCCAAGGGCTAGGCAAGAGAAGTCAAGAGATTGTATATCGATTGTATTTGAACATATGCCAAAGCATAAAGGCCTAGGATTTGATGGACAAGAAACAAGCACAAGTTCAACTCAAACCACCTTTGTTAAGGAAAGAGGAACTGAAAAAGAAGCCATACCCATGGAGGAAAAGAAAACTAAAAAAGGAGTGGGAAAAATTTGATTCAAAATTTTCTTATAGAGGATTAGAAGAGGACAACAAAGGGATGATTTTTCTACTTAAATATGCTCCAATACTTGGGGATGAAGAAAACAAGTTGACAAGCATCATCACAAACTATAAAGATACATTGTGGTATCTTTGGTTTGTTTTATTCCAAGAAAATAGGTCATAAAACTCACAATTGTTAGTATTCTGGAAGGCCAAAACTTAGGGATAAAGAAAACAAGTTGACAAGCATCATCACAAACTATAAAGGTACAATGTGGTATCTTTGGTTTGTTTTGTTCCAAGAAAATAGGTCATAAAGCTCACAATTGTTGGTATTCTAGAAGGCCAAACAACCAATGTGAGAACTATTGTCATTATTGCATACTAACTAGTTGTGAAGACAAATGTTGAAGAATTCACCTATAATTACATCCCAAGAACTAAACAACCATGAAGAGTCAAGGTTAAGGGGAAACACACGGGTTGACACTTTGTGCTTGAAAAATAATTATATATATTTTTAATAATTATTTCTCATTTGAAAAACAATTAATAAATAAAATTATATTTCCGTTATGTACATAGATGTACAAGCACACGGGTTGACACCTTGAAACAACAACTGCAAGGCGTAGGCTTAAGGGTCACGGAGCAGATCCATATTTGACATTTCTCCGTGGTGTTTCATTATTCAAATTCGACGACTTATAATTCATATGTCTCATCCTTTAATATGACTTAGCAGGCTGGATATTGAATATTGTCTCAGTTTTATTAGGTAGATGGTTTTCAAATCAAATTCTGGACCTAAGATGTTTGATCGGAGTATTTTGGCAGAGATATTCCCTCCGTATGATAATATGTTGCAATTAAAAATATGACACTAGTGGCTCTCATTATCTTAGTCTCCATTGTGTAGATAGTTGTCAAATCAAATCTGGGACGTGTGTCAAACTGCACTGCTCCTGGACATAACAAATATTTGTATTCCCCTGCTGCTTTACCACAAGTCACAAGCACCGCGCCCTTTTCACATTTTCAAGCTTTTTAAGCTATAATAATAGCTTAGTTTAAACGTTTTATCTTTTGGAAGTTTTCAGGTAATTGTTTTAGTTTGGTTTGATTTTGTTCGAAATCTGGTGAGGAGTGAGGAGTGGTTGGCTCGGTAGATTTGAGTAGTTAAATTTATATAATTTAAATGCTTTAAAGGTTTTCCAGCAAGTTGAATTTATTTATGCATTCAAAAATGTAATTTAAATAACAAAAAATAACAATTTTGTCCAAATTTACATAACTGAATTCATCCAAAACAAAAACCCAAAAATAAAACTTTTAACCAACAACTATAATAACTAGTAAAAACCCACCAAAACCTAAATATACATGCACCCAACAGGGAGGACCATTTGTGTAAACGTGAGATGTCGATCGGCACATCAATGACAAGTTTAAGAACTGAAAGTGAAAATTGGTGTTTGTCTTGCTTGCCTATCTATATCTATATCTTTCTCTTTATGGCTTGTTCCTTACCTTTGATGATGGCTTTTAGTCCCTCACCATAGATCCAAGTCAAGCCACTTAGCGTAAGACGTTGGTAACAAAGACACACTGTATAGCAGCCCAAGGTGTTTGGCAAGCTTGGCACACCAATGACAAGTTTAGTTAAAGATTGAGATGGATTGCTCTTTACATTTAATGCATCCAAATACACCTTGTTGTTACATTAATTTTGGGAATACACATTATTACATAAACATTATTCTAAACATAAGGGTATTGTTTAATTGTTTTACATTTTTTTCCTCTTTGTAGAAATTTCTAAGTGGAAAAATTTTTAAGTGGAAAAGGGAAAAGCTTATATTATTTAATTGTTTTACATTTTTCCCCTCCTAATAGAAATCTTTAAGTGGGAAAGGGAAAACTTATATTTGTGGATGAAAAGAGTTCTTACTACAAAGTAAAAATTATTTGTGAATGAAAAGAGTTCTTACTGCAAATGAAAAATTAATGAAGTGTAATTGGTTTCACATTTTTTAATGGGTTGTATATGGGTGTTTACTAGTGACCAATCATAAAGAACTTTGGTTGGTGAGAGGATGTGCTGGATGAGAGCGTAAGATACTCATTCAATGTCAAATTAATCCTATCTCTTTGACGAGTAGGTTGTTATTTGTGGGACGACGAACAATAACCAATTGCAACATTCAATGTTGCAGTTGTTGGTATATACACAGTAGAGTAATCTTAATATATAGGATGAAATATATCTAACGATGTATACCACCTACTACAACATTGAATGCTGCCCAACAAATTGGTTATTGTTGGCCTGGCGAAACTACCTCCAAATTCATAAAAAACTAACATCATAGAAAGACTTATGCCTCGATAACATAGCGATAAGACCAAGCTACGTATCATAATTAATCTCTTATTTGTACGACAACTGCACTCTTCTTTGCCCATTTATCCACAATAATTGCCATGTATAATAATAATAATTTATTTTTAAGGTCACGGCCAAGCTAGACACCAAATTGGTGTATGAGACCCCCTCCTCCCAACGATTTTACCGGTAAAGTCTACGAAGGTATACATACCCTACCCCCCTATGGAGATGGGTGTTGTCCTATAGATAAATGGTGGAATAGATAGTGTATACAGATTTTTTTTCCGATTATTTTCAATGTAAAAAGTATGATCATGCATCTTGCATAATGACACCAAGTATCTTTCAGAGTTTGAATTCAATTTAAAGTGCTTGAATTGTATCATCGAAATTGATGGTACAACCACATCTAATGATGCACCTGTAATACATAAGCATACCCCTGATGCACTTGTTATACACTAGCATACCTTGAAGTGGGGCAAAGAAACGTGGAATATAATGTAGAGCATATATGTTTCAAACATAATGAGTTCAATAAAATGTAGAGTGTATATGTTGTAAATGTAATGAGTGTTAGGGACCTAACCCCTCACGTAGGTAGAATAATATATTTCCATGTAATAAAGGTCAATATTAATAAGGCTTAGCAATAAGGAAGAATAAGCCAAATGTAAGAAGACCTAATACAAGCTTCCGCTTCTAGAAGGATCTTCCTCTAGATTGTTCTTTTGATAGACATATTTAATATAAATAGGAGTCGAGGGTATGAGAAGTTTTGTCTTGGATATTATTGTAATAGAGATCTTCTCTGTTGGAGGTTTCCCCCTCGAAGAGGCAAGTGAACATCGCTCTCAGTAATCAAAGTGCTCTTTCTGGTGTTATTCTAGTATTATTTTGATATTATTGTGGTGTTGTTATGGTTATATTGTTGTTTATCTGCCATTTCTAGCTAATTGTTTATGTTCTGCATACTATTTTATAAATGGAATATTACAAGTGGTACAGAGCACCTTTCTTGGCACAAAATTGTGGGTTAATTTTTTTTTTCAGGGTAGAGATGTATTCCAACGTCTTTAAGCTACAAAGATCTGTCATTACATGCATAAACCCATGGTCGGGGATTCATACATTTAGGAAGTACAAGTGGTACTTAAGCGCACATATGTTGGCCACCCTTGTAACCCCTGTTGGTACCCCTTCGAGTGGTAACGCATTAGACAACACCTGTATATTGATCGACCTAGATTTCCTGAAGTCCTCCATAGATAAACCGATTGGTTGCTTGACTGCTATAGTTCCACCGAGAACAACACTCGGGAAGATGCTCTCTAGTACCTGGGTAGTCAGATAGTATGACTAATGGCACGGTCTAGCCTCCTTAGTTGGTGCCTTGAGATATTGGGACGAGTACTACTGTTGGACCCCACAAGTATATCAGAGAGCTATAGCACAGGGCAAACCCTTGTCTGTAGAACCCTTGAATACCCTAACCCTTGGGCTGGAAACAAAAATAGAACATACAAGATATATTTCCGCACAACTGTGTCTCTTGCATTCAGGTTACGAAATTACGACACATTTCTTCCTGTTAAGTATTTGAGAATTTCATCACTGCAATATTCTTCAGATCAGAGTATAAATCCGCAGGATCCTGTTGGCACCATTATTTGAGACCTATCCCGTTGGATTTCTCTCTTCTCCCTTATCGCATTCATCCCTATCATTTTTCAGCAATTTGTTTTTCTAGTGGACCCGACCCCCTTCCAACACCCTTATTTTGGCTTTACCCCATTGGATACAACTCATCGCCCTTATTGTTGTGCTGTAGTTCATCCATAACCCATTTTCTGTGTGGTCCCACCTGTTAACAACCATTCTTGTCTTGGGCACAAGAGTATCCGGGTCTGCAGGTTGCACGAGAAGCGCCCAAGCGCAACACGAAAAAAATCTCATTTTAGGCTACAAATCAAGCGAGCAAGCGAAGTTATGTCGTCAGCGGCTGAGATCCATCAATAGAGCAGATCAACGGTCATCGAGATTTTGGGACTACCAAGTTGCCCGAGATTTAGCACAAGAGATAGCACCCATATTTCAAGACAAAATCTGGGTCGTCCGATCCAGTGACGCATGGCGCAAGATCTAGTCACGTTGGTATACCGACATTCGGGAGTTCGAAGGGTAAAGGTTCCTCGTCATCTCACATCTCGAAACCCCGAACCCCGAAGCCCCGAAAGCAACCAGAGTCGGGCCCATGGTTTTGGCGCCTGGTCACAAAGGAGCAGGCCTGGAGGAGGGGCGCTAAGGTTTATCATTTGGCAAGACAGGTCTCGAAGAGCCGAGAGTGATCTTAGCCGTTCATCCCAGAGGGACACGTGGTGTGCGACTAGGCTCTTTGCCTTTTCGCCCATCGCAACTTCGAAGCGCAAGGATCAACTCTTTCATATCCCCGAGACGCGAAGCGTCGAAGATGTCCCGGACCCGAGCCCACAGTATTACCGAATTAGTTTAGGACCATCAGATCAGAGAGGGACGCGTGGCACCCATTAGGCCCTCTCGGCATTTCTCCTATCGCAACTTTGAAGAGAAAGGATCTGCTCCTTCCTATCCATGAACCCCGAAACGCCGAAAGCACCTTTAAAGATAGGCACAAGGTCACAGCCCGTAGTCGCTTGGAGGTGATAGAAAGAACTACGCAAAGGGCCAAAGCATCGGGTATAGCTATAGAGGGGATCACCGTGTTCTCCAGGTGCTAGTTCAACTTGATCTCAACCCTGATACCTGCTCAGAGTAAATGAAGAAGAGAGAGGGTGGTTGAAATCTCACCTCACTCGTTAATTGCAAGGTATGGATGTCCCGGCGGGAAGTCTTCCCGAGATGGTCCTCTGTATTGGTTCTTTCCACAGAAGCCATGCCGAGTCCTCGACTCACCAGGGAAGCCTGCACACGCTAATACATCATTTAAGGGCTCAACTACCCTCTGGCATGATCCATGTAGAATTAAGGTGGCGTATGATAGAGGAGTGCAGGCCAGATTTGATTGAAGAGACGCCTCATCTCGAAAGTCTAGGAGGCCTCTGTTGGGCAAATGTTTAGGAGTATATATACTTAGTTTTGATATTTTTCAAATCATCGATGGTAGAGCGAAGCTCCCAATTGTAAAGTTTTGACAGACACTCTAGTCCTCTGGTTATGCATCTGTATGTAAGATTTCTTGTTTAATGACAGACAATTTTCTTACCCCATCTAGTTTTCATCTCATACCGAGGGAGTTCATGATTGACTGATTCACATGAATTATTGCAATTATGTTACGATAAAGGATTTATTGTTGCATTGTTGTATTCTCCAGTTTTCTACG
>ML780814.1:381474-428328 GCA_009831015.1 Picea engelmannii
GATGTTTTCTCCTACAGTCTGTTAGAAACCTGATGTTTACGACAGACCTTTGCATTTCTCTTATACAAGTCTTCCCCCTATTCACCCTTACTACAACTCATTGTCTGAAGTTTATCTAAGACCTCACTTGCCCATGCATGCCTAGCCTAGTTTCGGAGTTAGAACAATATCGTTTTGAGTTAACTTCCATTCGATCACCCCTTTTTATAAACAAATCGTGACATAAACTGATGGGCGTCGGGCTCTGCTCCTGCTGCAATCCAGGAGTGACTTCCAACGCCAACACCACCTGTCCCTTTTCGTGTTCCCTCTTCATCATGGACCAGACCCGTAGCCAAGACTTGGAAGCTCGCTTCAATACCTTGCACTCTAATTTCACAAAAACCCAACAAGAAGTGAGACAACTCAGTGCCAATATTGCCACCATCAATAAAAGCATGCATTCCTCCATCAACGCCAAAATAGAGGACCTCAAACAAGACCTTGCTACCCAAATTGAATCCTTCACTACCATGATTTGCACCAAGCTGCATATCCCCACAGATCTTCCCTCATCTGACCCACCTTTGCAAACCAAAGGTGAAACTTCCTCTCATTCCTAGAATTTTCAGCCCCATCACTTTCAACGTGACCTACACCTTCCACGTGTGGATGTGACCAAATTTGATGGCTCAGATCCCACTAGATGGATAACTCAATGGAACATTATTTCTCTTTGTATGGCATTACAGATGAGTTGACCAAACTTCGGTATGTTGTTCTCCATCTAGATCAAGAACGTTGGCAATGGTGGCAATGGACAAAAAATGCCCGCCAAGGGTATGTGGCTTGGACACACTTTTTGGCAGATCTTTATGAACGCTTTGACACTGACACCAACCATTTAGGTTGTTTGACAAAGTTGAAACAATCTGGCACAATGGAAGACTTTATAGTCTCTTTTGAGCGATTGGATTTTCGTACAGAGGGCATGTCTGATTTTTTTTTCTGAGAATGTTTTATCAGTGGCCTCAAGGATGAGATTCGTGCCCATGTCCTCATGGATCGACCTCATAGTTGGGTGGAAGCTACTAAAAGAGATAAGGAAGCACAACAGGTTGTCTCTTCTCAAAACTGAAAACCCTCATTTATTCCTCGCACTAAACCAATCACTCCCACTCCTCCTTCTACTCCACTAAAGATAAATAAATTGACCAGGGTTGAAATGGTTGAACGCCAACTCAAAGGTCGTTGTTATAATTGTGATGAAAACTATTTTCTTAGGCACAAGTGTAAGAAACACAAGATTTTTATGGCCATCTTGGAGGATGTTTTGGAAGACGATGTTGAGGCTCCCCTTGTGTCCGTGTCACCTGAACCCACTGACATGACCCCTCCCTCAGACCCTCCCGAAGTAGAACCGATCATTTCCCTAAATGCTCTCACTGGTTTCTCTGCTCCCCAAACCCTCAAGCTAATTGGTTACATTAAGCATAGGAAGGTCATCATTCTTGTTGATAGTGGAAGCACCCATAATTTTATTCATCGCCACATTTCCCAAGAAACTAACTGCTATATCTTTGTCGTCAATAATTTTCAAATCATGATTGCCACTGGTGGGTCCATGAAATGTGGAGGGCATTGTGAAAATGTGTGTCTCCAAATTGGTGAGTACCACATGAAATCTCATATGTTTTCTATTGACATGGGTGGTTATGACATTGTGTTGGGTGCATAATGCCTAAGGACTTTTGGTCCCATTCTCATGGATTTTAAGGAATTAACCATGCAATTTGACCAGAACGACCAACAATATAAGTTCCAAGGCATCATCGTCGGTTCCCTGGAGATCATTAGTTTCCTTTGCATGGAAAAGCTACTCAAAAAAGGTCATTATGGAATTATTGCCCAACTCCATGCCATACAAGCCACTCAGACACCCTCTGTGCCACAGGACCTCCAATCCATCCTCTCTAAACATCAAGTGTTTTTTTCCACTCCCCAAGGACTCCCTCCTTCGTGTGGTTTTCATTATCATTCCATTCCCCTTGTCCTAAGAATCCTTCCTCCCAATATCCATTCTTATCGTCATCCCTTTGCTCCAAAACATGAAATTGAGAAAATTGTTCAAGAATTGCTCAACACAGGTGTTATCCGCCCTAGTACGAGCCCCTACTCTTCTCCTGTGGTCATGGTCCTTAAGAAAGAAGGTTCTCGGTGCATGTGTCCTAACTTCCGTGCCCTAAACAAAATCACCATTAAAGACAAATTTCCCATTCCTATCATTGATGACCTCTTGAATGAATTGAGTGGCGCCCAGTTCTTTACTAAACTTGATCTTCATTATGGCTACCACCGTATTCGTATGAACGAGGCATACATTCCTAAGACTGCATTTAGAACTCATGAGGGCCACTATGAGTTTTTTGTCATGCCCTTTAGCTTGTGTGATGCTCCCTCCACTTTCCAATACCTCATGAATCATGTCTTTCGTCCTTTTCTCCATCATTTTGTCTTAGTTTTCTTTGATGATATCCTCATCTATAGTAAAACCTGGACATCCCATATTGCTCATGTCGATCGAGTTCTCCATCTACTCTCTCAGCACCAACTTTTCCTCAAACAATCTAAATGTGCTTTTGGTGACTCAGAAGTCGAGTACTTAGGTCATCTTGTTGGCAAGGCCAGTGATGCAGACACCACCTCTGCCTCGACAGAGACTCTGTGCGACCTCTCGGTCTTAAGGATCGTTCAATAGCTTTCCCCTGAGTTGAAGCGACTCTTTTTGACTCCCTGCTGGAATCTTCAGTTATCAATCCACAGGTCCTTTCAGAAACTCCCTTGTGCGAAAAGCACTAGGCGCGAGCTCCTTTCTCCCCAAGCGACCACAGTGCTATGACCGAGGCCTATTCCCAAAGGCACTTGTCGCAACTCGCAATTTCGCAAGTTCGTGAGTCGAAACTCCCTACTCTTCCTTTCCAATCTCACGATAACTTGAGATCACGAAATGGGTATAGCTCCCTTATGTCAGTTCCCTCTGCGTGTGATCTTCGGCTAGGCTAAGCGTTATCTCCCATTTCAACTTCGTGACTTCGCAAGTCGAAGGGTTGAGCCTCTGTGCTCTTCTTGTGCGAACCTATGAGACTTGAAAGTTAGCGAGGGTTGACCTTCCCTTCACACTTCTCGCAACTCGCCACTTCGTGAATTGTAGCGTCGAGCTCTCGTGCTCTTATCTCGTGAATCCCCGAGACGCGAGAAGTCAACAAAGTGTTGACTCCTTTCTCCAGGTGACGTGTGTCCACCTGTCAACCACGCAAGCCCCACCTTGTGGTTCTGCCACGTGTTCACACTTGTGCCTCAGCTTTCGGCACTTCGCGACTTCTACAGTCGAGATGAGGTCCTCTCAACCTACGAACCTCCGAATGCGCGATATGCGTGATGAGGCTCTAATACAACGGTCCTCCCGCGACCTAGATCCTATGGCTATCCTTGTTCCTCGCGATTTCGTAACTTCGCGACTTGGAGCACCCAACCTTTGGGCTCTCACCTTGCGAACCTCCGAGTTCGCTAAGCCTGCACTCAGACTTCTTCAGCACTTCCGCCGATCCTTCGATCGTTTCCACTTGTCCTCCTCAGATGGATGGTACTGATCTCTTAACGACTTCTCCACTCACGAAGTCTAGGCACTCACCTCTGTGAGTCTCGGTGCCCGAATCTCTAAAATGGACGATTCTGCAACACACATCCTGCTGCAGACGGACGACTCAGATCTCCTTTCGCTATTTCAGGACTTCTGATGTTGAGTGTCTCTACCTCTTGTCCTTAGGACTCCCGAACTCCCGAACGCTAAATTCCCGATACGATACTCCTTTGGGATCTTCACCTCTGCTTGCGAGAGTTTAAACCTTGAGCTCCTGGACACGAGTCCACGGTCCAGCTCTTCTCGGCTGATCTGACGGTAGTTGTTGCTCCTCCTGAGCTTTGGCGCTTTTCTTCCAACACTTGGAAGAATTCCAAATGTAAAAGGCCTCGACCTTTGTTCTCCTTTGCCTGCAAGCTCTTCGACTTGAGTCCTTGCCTGTGCATATAAAAACGCTTCTTCTCCCGAGCTTTAGGGAACCCCGAACCCTTCAAAGAGTTCTTCTGAGTCTTCGCACACACAGTGCTATCTCTTCTGAGATTTTCAGATACTCAGGCCTCTAAGGGATTTTATCCTTTTTCCCTTCTCCTTCAGATGGAGAACTTGGATGCCCTCCTGGCTATCCTTCTACTCAAGCAACCTCTTGCTGAGTGTTCAGGGTGTTCAACAACCCTGTGAAGATCCTTCAGTGGATTCTTCTTCAATCTCTGAACTCAAAGAGTTCCTTTTGTGCACTCTGGCACTTACTCAATGCCCTCCTAGCAGAGTCTCAAGAATCCTCAATGATTCTTGTTTCTTACGAACTCCCAACAGAGTTCTTCCTTTGTGCACTCCTCGCATTGGCTCAATGCTCTCCTGGAAGAGATTTACAGAACTCACAGTAGAGTTACTGTCTTCTTATGAACTCACAGCAGAGTTCTTCCTCTCTGTGCCTACCTGCACACTGTCTCAATGCCCTCCTGGCAGAGTGTCAAGAATCCTTAGATGATTATGACTTCTTAAGAACTCACAACAGAGTTCTTCTTCTATGCACTCCTTGCACTGGCTCAATGCCCACCTAGCAGAGCTTCACAGAACTCCTCAGAGATTCTATTTGCAGTTGTGTCTCACCTACACAGCCTTGCCTCCTGAGGTGTTCAGTAACCTCCAAGGTCTTCCTCGAGTTGATGATTCCAGCTGTTGTACCTGCCTGACATGTCTCTATCTGAATCTCCAGAGTTCAAAAGTGCTTCAGTGCACTGGTATTCAAAGACCGCAGTACTCTGTCATGCCCTCCTGGCATGAAACCATAAAGAACCTCTCAAGCCTGAAATCAAAACAACTCCTGCAAATGCAAACCTACAACATACATTCACAGCATAATAAGAACACACATAGACACTCATTCAACACAGGGAATATATGCAGGAAAAATTGATGTTTGTATTAAATGACAAATGCCTGTTTACAAGGGTGTTCTTGAGCTCAGACTTTAACAGAGTCTCAGCTCTTGCTCTTCTGCTCTCTCTTGTGAATACTCTCTCTCACACAAATGAGATACAATGATCTTTTTACATGAGGGGGCTCTTAGAGCTCTTCCCTCCACACTCACCTACCCTATTCAATTACATTGAATGGGATGTCTAGTCCACAATCGAATCTAGATTTCATCCTTCAAACATTTAAGGCCTACCTACTTCTACACTTGTGCAAATCACGGCCTCACGACTCAATAGCCTAAAACATTTAATTACATTCGATTTCAAAATTGAAAACGAGGGCTGCGCCTCTCTTCAGCCTTGAATGCACGCGCTGACATGGCTGACTGGCTGACGTGGAGAGATGCTCCTACATCATACTCCTTAGCTGCAAAAATTCATGAGCTCCTGCTCATGGGCTTGCACCCTCAACTGTGGAAATCCTCTTGGATCCCAAACAAATTTCTAGAGCTATTCATCTACTCCATATCCCTACTGTTGTTTCTTCTGTTGTGCTGCTGCTGCTACTTTTCTGCCCAGCTCCTCCTTGCTGGTAGTCTCTGTTGAATCTACCATCAGCCTCCTGATATTCTCGATCACTTCGTCCAGCTGCTCCAGTGGCTGGATCTGTTCATGCAGTCTCCTCAGCTGTATAAATTTTCTGCAGTTGGATAGATCACCATGATCTCCCATGCTATCTTCTTCATCTTCTTCTGTGGCCTTAACTTGCCACCCTGCTTTAGAGTTCATCTCTGTAGTATTCTCTTGACTGACTTGTTGTTCAGTCACCTTCTTTGACAGCTCAACTTCTGCTAGTTCTCTTGTTGGCTCTGGATTGTTCAGCCAATCCTCCAACATCTCTAGCTCCATCTCCCATAGAGTGAGCAATCTATCTGCCTGCTCTTTGACTTCTTCTACTGTCATCTTAAGCGTTGCAGCTTCCTCAGCTTCCTGGCTAAAAGTATTGAGCCATTCCTTGGAATGTTCATTCTCTTCTTCTTGGGTAGCCTCAAATATATGCTCCAATTCTTCCCTAATAGTCTCAGCTAGCTATCCTGCTTCTGCTGTTGCTACATCTGCAAAACAGATTTCTGCCTCCTCTTGGGAAAATGGTAGGAATATCTGAATTCCCCCAATCATTAGAAGGCTCCTCAGATCCTCCTCTTTTGTCAGCTTCATCTGCTTATTCAAAATCACCTCTGAGTTTATGAGACCATCAGACAGTCTCATCTGGTTATCCTTGCCCACCTGGCAATATGGGATTTCCTTGCTGCCCTCCTGGCAGTCTATGGAATCAACTGAGCCCATCTATGTTCCCTTGCCCACTTGGAAAATTGGAAACTCTCGGCTGCGCTCCTGGAAGTCTATGAGATCCTGCAGCGATCTCGATCCATTGCCCACCTGACAATATGAAATTCCCTGGTTGTCCTCATGACAGTCTGTGAGATCCCGCAGAAATCTCAACTCTTTGCCCACCTGGCAATTGGGAATTTCTTCTTTTCCCTCCTGGCAGTGCTTGAGATCTTTAGCCGATCCCATTTCATCCTCTGCATCACTGAGATTTCAACCAGTCTCTGGTTCACATATCTGAACCCTTTCTTCTAGCCTGTTGAGGTTTTCAGCATGCCTCAACCATCCTCTTAACAGCCTATGCTGTCTTCTAACCATCAACCCCTTGACTGGCCATTTTGCTTTCGTCTTTCCCATGGGCCATTCATATACCCATCTTGACTTGGCGTTTTGTTGCATCCGCAATGCAAGATTTTCTATCTCCGCCCTTATATCAACGAGCTCTTCATCTATTTCTTCTTTGCTCATCAACTCTGGGTTTTTTCATCCAGCATATCTACGGCCTTCAGTAGCCATATCGTTGTCCCTATATGCTCTCCTGGAAAACTTTTTGCTCACCTACAAGCAATCATCACAGAGTCTCCAGCACTCTGTCTTCCTTTGCCTTCTCGCTTCACCTGAAATATACAGATGAAATCTCGCTCTGATACCACTTGATGTGTATCAGAGTGCTCCTTCGCCTCCAACTTCCCTTGCCTGAAATATACAAACAAGATTCAAGATCTGATACCATATTGATGCAGACACCACCTCTGCCTCGACAAAGTCTCTGCATGACCTCCCGGTCTTAAGGATCGTTCAATAGCTTTCCCCTGAGTTGAAGTGGCTCTTTCTGACTCCCTACTAGAATCTTAAGTTATCGATCCACATGTCCTTTCGAAAACTCCCCTGTGCGAACAACACTAGGTGCAGGATCCTTTCTCCCCAAGCAACCATAGTGCTATGACCAAGGCCTATTCCCAAAGGCACTTGTCGCAACTCGCAATCTCGCAAGTTCGTGAGTCGAAAATCCCGACTCTTCCTTCCCAATCTCACGATAACCTGAGATCACGGAATGGGTATAACTCCCTTCTGTCAGCACCCTCTGCACGTGACCGTCGGCTAGGCTAAGTACTAGCTCCCGTCGTGACTTCGCGACTTTGCAAGTCGAAGGGTTGATCCTCCGTGCTCTTCTCGTGTGAACCTCCGAGACTTGAAAGTCAGTGAGGGTTGACCTTCCCTTTGCACTTCTCACAACTCGCCACTTCGCGAGTTGTAGCGTCGAGCTCCCATGCTCTTATCTTGCGAATCTCCAAGACGCGAGAAGTCAACGGAGTGTTGAATCCTTTCTCCAGGCGACGCGTGTCCACCTGTCAACCACGCGGGCCCCACCTTGTGGTTCTTCCACGTGTTCACACTCGTGCCTCGACTTTCGGCACTTCGCGACTTCTGCAGTCGAGACGAGGTCCTCTCAACCTCCAAACCTCCGAATGTGCGATACGCACGATGAGGCTCTGATCCAACGGTCCTCCTGCAACCTGGATCCTATGACTATCCTTGCTCCTCACGATTTTGTAACTTCGCGACTTGGAGCACCCAACCTTTGGGCTCTCACCTTGTGAACCTCTGAGTTTGCGAAGCCTGCACTCAGACTTCTTCGGCACTTCCGCCAATCCTTCGATCATTGCCACCTGTCCTCCTCAGATGGATGGTCCTGATCTCTTCGTGACTTCGCCACTCATGAAGTCTAGGCGCTCACCTCTGTGAGTCCCGGTGCCCGAATCTCTAAAACAGACGATTCCACGACACACGTCCTCCTATAGACGGATGACTCAGATCTCCTTTCATTATTTCAGGACTTCTGATGTTGAATGTCCCGACCTCTTGTCCTCGGGACTCCCGAACTCCTGAACACCGAATTCTCGATACGATACTCCTTCGGGACCTTCACCTCTGCTTGCGAGGGTTTAAACCTCGAGCTCCTGGACACGAGTCCACAGTCCAGATCTTCTTGGCTAATCCGACGACAGTTGTTACTCCTCTTGAGCTTTGGCGCTTTTCTTCCAACACTTGGAAGAATTCCAAATGTAAAAGGCCTCGACCTTTGTTCTCCTTTGTCTGTGAGCTCTTCAACTTGAGTCCTCGCCTGTGCGTATAAAAATGTTGCTTCTCCCGAGATTTAGGGAACCCCGAACCCTTCAAAGAGTTATGTGACTTCTACACTCCTCGCAGAGTCTTCGCACACACAGTGCTATCTATTCTGAGCTTTTCAGATACTCATGCCTCTAAGGGATTTTATCCTTTTTCCCTTCTCCTTCAGATGGAGAACTTGGATGTCCTCCTAGCTATCCTTCTACTCAAGCAACCTCTTGCTGAGTGTTCAGGGTGTTCAACAACCCTGTGAAGATCCTTCAGTGGATTCTTCTTCAATCTCTGAACTCAAAGAGTTCCTTCTGTGCACTCTGGCACTTACTCAATGCCCTCCTAGCAGAGTCTCAAGAATCCTCGGTGATTCTTATTTCTTACGAACTCTCAGCAGAGTTCTTCCTTTGTGCATTCCTCGCACTGGATCAATGCCCTCCTGGCAGAGCTTTACAGAACTCACAGCAGAGTTATTGTCTTCTTCTGAACTCACAGCAGAGTTCTTCCTCTCTATGCCTACCTGCACACTGTCTCAATGCCCTCCTGGCAGAGTGTCAATAATCCTCAGATGATTCTGACTTCTTAAGAACTCACAGCAGATTTCTTCTTCTATGCACTCCTTGCACTGGCTCAATGCCCACCTGGCAGAGCTTCACAAAACTCCTCAGAGCTTCTGTATGCAACTGTGTCTCACCTACACAGCCTTGCCTCCTAAGGTGTTCAGTAACCTCCAAGGTCTTCCTCGAGTTGATGATTTCATCTACTGTGCCCGCCTGGCACATCTTTGTCTGAATCCACAGAGTTCAGAAGTGCTTTAGTGCACTGGTATTCAAAGACCGCAGTACTCTGTCATGCCCTCCTGGCATGAAACCACAAAGAACCTCTCAAGCCTGAAATCAAAACAACTCCTGCAAATGAAAACCTACAACATACATTCACAACATAATAAGAACACACACAGACACTCATTCAACACAGGGAATATATGCAGGAAAAACTATTGTTTGTATTAAATGACAAATGCTTGTTTACAAGGGTGTTTTTGAGCTCAGACTTTAACAGAGTCTTGGCTCTTGCTCTTCTGCTCTCTCTTGTGCATACTCTCTCTCACACAAATGAGATACAATGATCTTTTTACATGAGGGGGCTCTTAGAGCTCTTCCCTCCACACTCACCTACCCTATTCAATTACATTGAATGGGCTGTCTAGTCCACAATCGGATCTAGATCTCAGCCTTCAAACATTAAATGCCTACCTACTTCTACACCTGTGCAAAGCATGGCCTCACGACTCAACAACCTAAAACATTTAATTACATTCAATTTCAAAATTGAAAATGAGGGTTGCGCCTCTCTTCAGCCTTGAATGCACGTGCTGACGTGGCTGGCTGGCTGACGTGGAGAGATGCTCCTGCATCAGCCGGTGTCAGGGTGGATCCTAAAAAGATTGAAGCTATGCAAGATTGGCCTCACCCAAAGAATCTCAAAAGATTGCATGGATTTCTGGGTTTAACAGGTTATTATCTCAAGTTTGTTAAGAATTATGGAAATATTGCAACATTGTTATAGGAAGATTTGCCTCATCCCATTCAATCTTGCACAGAGGGCCTTTTTTCATTTCCCTATGCAGACTCCAAGTCCCTTTTTGCAAATCCTGGAGCTAAAAATATTATTTTTCCACATATATGCGCCCTTCCTATATTACAACATGCGTATACACAGGTTGCACCACTACATCCTACGTACATCGGGAAATGTGCCCAAAATTAAAAAATGGTGTCGGGTTTACATGTCACGTCACAAGATCAATGATCCTTGGCCTTCCATATACTAGAAACATTCTGACTTGGCCCTTCAGTTCCACTTGAAGGATATAAATGGGCCAAATCCGAGCTATGGAAAAGAAGAGAAAGAATTCAACTTTGAGAGCAAAGTTACTCTGGCGAAATTATTCACTTCAGATTGAGTCTGCATCCCTTTGTCCTTTAAATCTGAACACATTGTTCAACCCCCAAGCTCTTCACTTATTGATTGAGAACTTCACTGTCTCTCTTATATGAGCTTGCCTTTGGTGGAGGATTGAAGTGGTGGAGGCCCAACTGGAAGGAACTTAGTTTCTCGGTTCCGAACCATGCCAACACAGAAGTTTGTAACTCATTATCTTCTGTTGATTATATCTTAATAGAAATACTCTTTTCGCGTCCAATTAATATCTCACAAATATTTGAATTGTTATTCCATGGGCGTATTAGTTATGAATGTTGATGGATTATGCTATCAAATGTGATAACATTATATATTATCACCATATGCTTGCGTTGCTTGGTTGTTGAGGACTAGTTGCAGGTATATTGCTTTGGGTCAAGTGCTCAACAGTGGACTTCATCGAATGTTTGGACGATGTAGGCCTCTTATCTTGTCTTGTTAGCGTATTTTTTCATATAGCATACTTGAGATTAGAGTTTATTTCTACAATCATTTACGTCTGTTGTGGTTTACCCCTAGCCATAGAGAGATTTTCCTTGTAATAGAATTGACATCCATACTGGGGATAAAATCTTGTTTTTTGGGGTTTGAAGTGTTTTTGTCCTTAGATTGCTCTCGTTCATATTGGGTTTCTTGTCGTATAAATTGCTTGACAACCTTTGTTCACTCCGAGTCTGATTTTTTCAACCTTCTCCTTACCCTAGTTGTGTTTTGACACATATACGCGGGATTTTTCTTGACATTCGCGTACATATGCGTGATGTACTTCTGCAAGCTGTGTACATACACGCTTTTTTCTTGAATAGTCACGTGCATCAACCTTTGTTGCTTGATTGTTGGGTTTGGTGGTTGTTGGGTAGGTTTTGATGATTGTTGAGTCTTCTTGGGTGTCTGTGGTAACTGTTAAATGTCTGTGGAATGATAGGAAACCTGCCTTTGGTTGAATTTTTGGGCGGTGCATTTCTCATCATATTTTTCATTTTGATTGTCCTTGCACCTTGGGTTGGGTGTTTTTCTCCTTGATATCCTACTTGGGTTGTGTCTATCTATACACAATGGAGTCTTTATATATAAATCTATTGTTTAGTCCTTGCATTTTCATTTTTATTATATTGAAAATACAAAAATATTAGGCATTTTACATTGATTGGCATTTTGATATTTTGAGTTTTTGTCATTTATCTTAGCGCATGTAAAGAAAGATTGCATTTTATTTAGAATTGTAGAGTTGAATCGAAAATTGCATTGTTGAAAAGCATATCATTTATTGGAAATTGAAGTTAGGACTTTGCATTGTATTCATATTCATTTACTTTACTTGTTAAGTCATAACATCACTAGTTTCACGACCGCACCTTTTGAGTAAGAAAGGTCATTAAAATTAACGCTATAATTTAAAATTGATTAGTAACGATTTTATTTTCTAGGGTGCACAAACTAGCTAAGGATTTAGAGCCTTGGAATAGGATTTTGTGAGTAAACTTCTCCAAGGTTATTAAATCAACATATGTGTCTGACTAAGGGAGTGGATAAATCCATTGTATAATCGGTAATATAAGGAGGCTCCGCTTACACCAGAGTTAAGCATGAGGTCACGTGAGGTCGGTTGAAGGGATATTCCCCCCGATACCTTCTTAGCATCAGATATATTTCTAGGGATCTTTTCATATATGGGGATCTCGCTAGTGCCCTTACCTCCGTGAGAGGAGGTTATTTCAAGGTTTCGGGCTTTGCTACCCGACCCATACGGTGGACCTGACTTACGACTGTTCTCCTTTGCATCGAATATACCATGGTTTCTTAGTTGCTTAACTTATGTACCACATAGGTTACTTACAGGGGTTATTCTGCAGGTACCCTGGGTCAGATAAGGGTCGGACATCACACAGCCTTTATGGAGGATTACCTCTCTAGGGGGATCTCACCGACTGGTTGTTAAGCCCATGAGAGCCCTTATAATTGATTATGTTTCCTCCAATCTTTAGCAGCGGAGTCTCAGGCCCCTCTTGGGCGAGGCATACCTACTTTAGAGAGGGAGGTCCCTTTCAGCCACTTTAACCTATTTGTGTGCATATTGGCCATTTGATTATTTTTTGGTGTTCTCTTTGATTTTTAGTAGACCTTTGAGATTTTATACCATGCTTTGAGTTGTCATTATCATGGATAGTGAAGTTCTTGTGGCTCCCTCCTTTACCGCTACCCCCCCCCCCACCCCCCCATGATGTTTACTCATTTCATGGGGACGAATCCGTCCGCTTTTCATAATGGTATGCCAAATTATGACACTCAGTCAATGCCTTGGGTCTCTAATTATTTTTCTCATGGTATGCCATACATGTCTTCGCACTTGCCATCCTTTGTGAATCCTAGTTTTGGGTCTAGGGGCATGATGCCTCCTTATTCTCCCTTTTTGTTTGGCGAGAGTCATATCCCTCAAATAACTCTTATGGTAGGAGGTTAGAATCTTCCTTCCTAAGAATCCACTTTTCTAGGAGAAAGTGCTCAAATGGGCGGTCATTCTACTTATTACACTTCGTCCACCTATCCTTCTTCCGCTATACCTCCATGTGGGCGGACCTCCATATGTCCTCTGGTGTTTCATATGGGGGGATTCAGTTTTATAGTATGGGAAACCCCCTTCACAAATTTCCTTCGTCTGGGGGCAACACATATCCTCACATGAGTAACCATTGTCATGTTGCTTTCTCTTCATAAGAGGCTTCCTCAATGTTGATGCCCTTACAACCCTTTATGAATCAATATGGAGGAGAATAATATCCTGCCAGATAGGGCCATGGTGTATAACATAACCCTTCTTGGCCTGCAATTTCTCAGAACCAGTCTTTCCCGGAACCTTGGTCTCAAATGCCACAACCCACCACCGCCACAAGTCCAGTCACTGCAAGTCATACTGGCATTATATCACCAACCTATAATAGTCATGTTGGAGATTGGTCGACAACCTCTACAAGTCATGTCGAAGACCATCAACCAACCACTGCAAGTCATGTTGGGGGAACAAGTCTAGTCATTTCTAGTCACACTGCACATTCATCACCAACCTCTGCTAGTCATGTTGGGGATTCATCACCAACCTCTGCCAGTCATGTTGGAGATTTTCTACTAGCCTCTGCAAGTCATGCTGGGAGCATGTCGCCAGCCATTGTAAATGACATTGGGGACATTCATTCGACTGAGAAGCCTAGACGTGTCAGACGTAGGCCCAAGTTCCTTTGCAGGAATTGCGAAGGAAATCACCTTACTCGTTTGTGTCCTGCTACTGCTGGGATACCGGAAGCGTGATTCTCACTTGGGGGCCCTTTGGGTTTTGATTCATCTTTGGCTTCCCAACCTTCTTTGGTTGATACAACGGTCATGCCGATGCAATCTTCGACTGACACCCCTCCTCCTTTAAGGGCTGATGCATCTCTTGATTTTGTTGTCTCACATCTTGTTCAACCAACGGTCGTGTCGATGCAATATTCAACTAACACCACTCCTATTTTTGGGGGTGATGCGTCTCTTGACATTGTTGTCTTGCATCCCATTCAACCAATGGTTGAATAATTGGTCGCGTCGATGCAATTTTCAGTCGATCCTTCTTTTCTAGTTCTAGTTCTATACCGTCTATACTATCTCATTAGCATTTCTGGCACTGCACCTTCTAAACAAGAGAGAGTTTTACTCTCCCCGAGTACTCTCCTTTCAAGTCCTGAAGAAGTTCCCTTTGATTGGGATGGTCTTGTGGGGTATCCAATTCCTCCTCCTATGTCCTTTCAAATAAGAGACATTATCCGATATATCATGGAGAAGGCAACCTCCGCTAGCACTTTATCCTCCTCAACTTGGAGAGATTTTGGTTTTCCCAAGCTTGTGTCATCTATTCATAAGATGTTGACCTTTCACAGAATCCCAACACGAGAGCCTTGGCCTCCCCCATGACATGCCGCCTAGAAACCTCTCAACAAGTCTGATTTAATCTCTTTTCTTACTCGTCCAAAAAGCGAAAAGATTGCCAAGTGAATTTGTCCCTTTCACACTCATTAAATTGGACTTGAAAGGTCATGATTCTTGGTTAAGCTCTTTTCCGACTCGTTTTCAAAAAGAAAAAAGATTGCCAAGTGAACTTGTCTCTTTCACACTCGTAAATTGGATTTGAAGGGACTTCTGTTTGGTACAAGTTTATCCATTTTTCAAACCAAGTAGACTAAGATTACGAACAATGACATTTTTTGGCGTTAAGTTGTGATTGCATCTCATGCCCTTGCTTGCAGTATTGAGCCTATTGTCGGTTCTCTCTTTGCATTATAAACCATTTGCCTTAGCAATTTTTGCATCCTCAACCAAGCAAAGCCTTGTTTATATCCTTCGCAACTTGACACCCTATACCCAGGAGGGAACATTCCCTCAAGTTTCCATCTCTCACATGCACCTCCTTGCATTGAGCATAGGTATGTTCCATTGCTGAAACTAGTTTTTCTTAATTGCAACACTCGTTCCCTCCTCTGTATCATAACATTCATTTGACTATGAAAAAACAAAAAAAGACGGGCGGGAGGAGAGTATTATCTTATATTACTTTAGTATACCCTTCCCAAGGAAGCTCAACACCAACATCTAAGGGATAGGTGGATGTAAGCATGTAATCTTTTGTTTCTTGATAACGCCCCTTGAATCCACCTTCACCCTCTTCACCAACATCAAAATCTTCATGATAACCACTCTCTCTTTCATTATCTTCTCTCACATTAAACTCATCCTCTATACATACACATTTGAAACTGATTACAACATTTAACATAAACAAAAAACATAAAACACACACACACACACACACACACACACACACACACACACATATAAAACATAAACATAAATACAAAAAAATAAAAAATAAAAAAAATTACCAAACATATTTTCTTTTCGTGATGTATTCCCTACATTCTCCAGTGTTAGAGTATTAATTTGAAACCTATCTAAGAAATTTGCATCCATGGCACTATTTTGAGCACATTGTCTGGATGATCTATTCACAGATTCATTTGATAATCTCCTCGTCTGACTAGATTTCCTTTGGTCACTAGTTGTCCCTCCCAAGTTTCCCTTCCTTGCTGAGATATGGGTCTCCGAAGTCCTCGGTGTCTCATTCAAAGAATGAGTTCCTCTTCCTCCTTCATTGGATTGCCTAGAGCGTTTGCGAGGCATTTTTGGAGACTCTTGTCTCGACATCTCGCCTTGATAGATATCCTTTGAAAATACATGAATGTGAAAGTTCATAAGTTATAGAAACATAAAATGGAAATATAATTTATAAAACAACTTGAAGGCATTTAAGCATTTATAACCACGTCAAAGCATCAAAGACATATATTGAAAAAACTAACAATTATACTTTTTTACTATGATGCTATATATAATGAACATGAAAATATTTAAATATAAAAAAAAATGTAACATGTAGAAGATAATCTATATCTATGTGTAAATTGTAGAAGGTAATTTATAAGATAATCTATGTGTAACATGTTAAAATTTAAGGGAAAAAAATATAGCTAGCCAAAACAAAAATATTTATTTTAATTTCTAAACATTAGCTACTTGTATTTTACAATGAGCAAGACATTAAAACTTCTGATCCATAATCTGGTAGCATAAAAACAATAACTGACAAAACATTTACTAAGCTGAAACAAGAAACAATATTACCTGATATGTTGTTGTTATCCTCTTAGATGTATGCTCAGAAAATGCTTTAAGGGATCATTGATCAAACCCTCAGGGAAGATCTCATCATGACCCTTAGAACAAATTTCCAAGAAGAACATTTAGGGTAAAATACCAAAAGATTAACCAGCATGTCAATCATCAAGTAAAAGGGTTGAAACATGACATCGTTGTCTAGTCTAGTGGTTGAAAGAGAGGCCACTAACAACATTAATAAATTTTGTCCAAAAAATACAGAATTGCTACAACAATAGACATAAGTATTAACATTTCTAGGGCTTCCCTATCAAACCCTTTTCATGGTACTAAGAGTTGCAAGGTAAGGCAACATACACAGGTGGAACCAACAATAGAAGAGGACAATGACATCATACACAGGGTGGAATAAACAAGGAGATGAGGAGGGAGGCACCAACAAGGAGAAGAGGAGGACGACACCAACAAGGAGAACCAGAAACCCCAAACAACAACCAAGAAGAGACCTGCGACAGGCTAGAAAAGACCTTGTTGAGACTTGAAATTGACATTCTCATTACCCTATTTTACTCTTCACCTATATCTTTTTGGGCCTACCTAAAGCTTGAGTGAATGAAAAGAATGCTACCAATTGCCAGTGATAAGGTCATAAGGTAAATTATGGTTAATTCATGTATTTTGTGGTTTATTGAGTTAAGGAATTAAATATTTCATGTACTAATGCTCGATTTTTCATATGTGAATCGTTGACCTCTAGATGTCTAGCGTTCCTGTACCAGCTCTGTCGTGATATGGTACCTGTGCACCAAGACTGTTACTGTCCGAATCCGGTACCAAATGCGTCCGGTACTAAATCTTACTTGTGGTGATCTGGTACCAATGAACACTCACTGTTATGATCCGATAGAAAGGACCACACTCTGTCATGATCTGGTACCACCTTTTGTGCCCTGTTGTGATCCGGTACCATCTGCCTGTTACAATCCAATACTAATTCGGAAGAGCCTAATGCACTAAGTTAAGTGCCAGATCTCGCCTAAGTCAATTGGTGGATGTCTATTTGTTTAGCAAAGCTATGATAAGAACAATTTGTTAATTGCCTCATCCTCATGCACTTCGTGTCATGAGGATGAGGCTAAAGATGTAACCGAATGATTAAACTTAACCACTGATTGATTTGCAAATCACTTCGCCTCCTTGTGTTTCACGATTTAGACTATTAAATAGTCGTGGCAAGGATGGTAGAAGAGTAGGAGAGTCAGCGTATCATCAATATGTAAGCAACGTATGATAGTACAGAACATATTTCTGAGTAAATATTAATGGAAAGTCATTTTATCTCCATATTCTGATTATCTATGATTAAGAATGAGTTGAGTTGTTAAAGAGAGTTTTGATTTTATGTTTTGAAGTGTGAGTGAGAGTAATGTGTGTGTTAAAAGAAAGCTTCCTATAGACTTCAACAGCTGACCTGTTGAAGCGGCAAGGGCCCACTGCCCAACAAAGGTCAGCCTCTTCGTAGATTAGCATTAGTGTTTGTTTTCAATAGTATAAACATTGAATTAGCTAAAGATTTAACTCTGTTAGATGATAGCAGTGCAACTTAGATTAAGATTTACATTCTATAATTGCTTAGATCTTTAATTGCTCTATTTTTGCATATGCTCTATTTTCTGTTCTCATGAATTTGATTTCCTTGAGTGATCATAGTTGTTGGCAGCAATAGTCAAAACTACTTGGAGAAGAACTAGTGAAGTTCATTGTGAACCACAACAGAACCAACATATTGATTTTTGAACTACCCATGCTATGCTGATTGATGTGTGATTTCCTTTCAGAAAGTGTGGATTACATAATTAGTTTTCTGGGTCAGACATCAAAGTTGATCTATCAAACCAATTCCATCTCATACTTGCATGTGCCATAATGGAATAAATAGCCTCTCTGTGAAAGACAACCAAGTGCATTGTAGTTTGCTATTTTGATTTGTTTCCAGTAGACATAATCTAGTTTGATTCTATACTCGTGACATTAGAAATTACCTTTCTTACTGGTGTCTTGTAACTCTGTTGATTACGAATCCCGGATTGATAATTAATGAGTACATTATATTATACATATAAGTAGCACAACAGACCCTTAAGGGTCAATGGTAGAAAGATGTTGGAGAGGTAAGCCCACAGTGGCTTAATACACCAAGAAGACCTGTCCTAGAGGGGCCGCATCCACTCAAATATCTGGACAAGAAGAAGCCACATAAAACCTCAGATCAGAACTTGGCTTAGAAGAGAGTGTGTGTGTAAAGAGTGAGGATATGTTTATTTTATACTTTTGGTAGGTAGGTTAGGGCTAGCATATTAGTCCTAACTTTAGGGTTAGTTTTAAACCCTAATAATTAAATAATTTAAACACAAAATATTTTATAACAAAAAATATTAATTGTTAAATCATAAAAGTCAAAAAGAAAAAAACAAGTCAAGGAGAGGGGATTCAATGTCAATGCGGCTAAATTTCTTTAGGAAGAAGCAAAGAACCAAACCAAAAACCCACACAACAATTAAGGGGGACGTAACTCAAGCAAGGGGGGTTTCAAGACAAAGTCAACAAGGTAAGTTCTTCTTTAATGGAAAAATGTCCACATGAGTCTCATGATATAACTTACAAGCTTTTATCATCCCAACATATGAGGAAGATCAATGATGTGATCATGCCCTTGTTCTTAACTGCTCCTAGGTCTCATGGACCATCCTAGGAGAGAAGAGGGTCACACATTATCTCGTCTTGGTACTTAACCAAGAAAAAAAATAAAAGAAGAAGACGTAAATATCCAATGGGTTACTCTCTCTTTTATATGTCTCTAAATATAACTCATTTTTACATATATTCTTCAAGGAGAAATGGGACTAAGTGGATTGGACTCAAATTTCATTTTCCACTACTTTGGTGTTCCATAACGAGCTATAAAGTTGTACAAAATAGGAATGAGTTCGAAGAAATTGCAGCATGGATTGAGATGGCGATATGTTTAGGATATTACACAAACAAATATTTTGGGCATCTCTCTTACAATTGGAGTAATGTGCATCTTGGATTTCCAGAGGATATCTAAGAAGGTTGCACAAGGACATGCAACATCCTCAATGGGGGAGATGATGGGATCTCATTTTGTCCCTATTTTGACTATCAATTGAGTTCTTTTTACATATTTAACCTTTCCTTTTTTACCAAATTTCCTCTCCTTCATCCAAATTCATATTATTCTTGCAATATATGGCACTCAAAAGAATCTCAAGTATTAAGGTTTTATTTAATCTCTAGTTCTTGTTATTCAGTGTTTAAATAATGTTAAAGTCATTTTTTTAAATGTTAATAATTGTATGTTACAAGAAACATAGGTTCTTGTAAATGACATCAATTTTGATATTAACACAAGGTGGAATCAGAATTGGCCACTTGGAGGATACTCTACATGTCGTGAAGATGCTTAGGTTTCTTCCTAATGTAAAACACACTTATCTAAGGTGATGGGAGAGACCAGTCAACTATCGAATAAACTCAGGAGAAGGCTAAGGGTTCCAATTCAGGAAAATTAGTTTTCAAATCAACAGAACAAGTTTCAAGGGATGATTTCATGCACAAGGTTTTATGAAATCACAGAGAGAGATTGTATGAAGAAGATGTGATCTTGTCAGTTGTATTCATGCTAAGAATAACACATAGATGTTGGGATATATTAGTTATAGGCTCTGAGTAGGTTGTATTCGGTCCCACCAAATCAAATATTGTAGGATGAGATGTTATCAAATGTAATCATTATAAAATCTAATGTATAAATAGAGGCTCGGGTAGCTAGCGATAATGATGAAAGAGATCCGTAATTTTGTTGATTCACTCTATGAATTTCCAGAAGTAATATATATGTTCAACTTCATACTTATGGCTCAATAATTATCTACTACATTTGATTTAATCTTTGTGGCATGCTTCTGAAGGAGGAGGGACCCATGTTTCAAAAGTATCGCTACATGCATTTTATTTTCTGTTTCTTATTTCTTGTCTAGTGTAATTTCATTTCTATTATTATTACTTGCTATGTGGTATTTTCTATTTCTTGTTGGAGGATATTGGTTTTTCATATGAGCATATACTCATTTAACTATACCGACTTGATTGAGAACATAGTATCTGTTATAGTAAGTGACTTTAAAAACATTATTATAACATATATTCCCACACTTACAAATTGTAATGGTCAATAATTCAAGGGTAATTATCCTCAAGTAAATTAATAAATTAATTACGTTGTTTTATTTAAATTAAATGAAACGTTGTTTTATTTACATCCATGTATAGGCACAAGGTCGAATTCGGCCCTGTCCATAACTCATGTACAAGAACATGCCCGAATTTGGGCCTGTCCTTGTACATGGACACAGTTGAATTCAAGCCTACCCATGTACATGGACAGGGCCGAATTCATCCCTGACCACCTCCTAAAACATAAAATTTATAAATAAATTAAAATTAAATTAATTTAAAATCAACGGTTTAGATTTACCTTCAACCTGAAGTAGCAACAACCAACGACCCCCGTGTTAATCATAATGACTCTTACTTGTATAAGTAATAAGGTTGATTAGGATCATAAGCTTATCCATATTAACCAAGCATGTGTTACTTAATCTATTACACTTACTTAACAAGACTAAATTAGTAGTAGTGATTAGCATGATTGAGTTATATGAGTACACATAACAAGTCAATAGTGATCTCAATACTAAGCAGGAAAGAAGCACATGTTAATTACAAGTATTTCGTATATGTTTACTCGTAGTACAATGTACATATCCTTATAGTAATGAGTAGAGTGAATCAATGGGATTACTAGTCAATAGCTAACATGTTGCAAGTTGTGTAAACTAACATGTAATTCGTCCATGTCCATGTACAAGGACATGGTCGAATTCGACCTTGTCCATGTACAGGGACATGCCCGAATTCGACCCTGTCCATGTATAGGGACAGGCCCAAATTTAGGCATGTCCCTGTACATGGACATGTCTGAATTCAGGCCTGAAAACTTATTAAACAACATGATTTTTATATTGAAAAAAGATTTTAAACATTATGAGTTTATGTTGTAAAATTATTTTGAATAATAAATAAAAGATAATGAAAACTAAATAAATCGGCTCATTTTCATATTAAAAAAGAAAACTATAGCTAAATAAATAATGTGAAAACTTATTAAACATCATGAGTTTCATATTGATTTTTTTTTAACCATAATAATAAGTTTTATATTGTAAAATGATTTGAATATTAAATGAAAAAGAATGACATGTAAATAACTTCACTCTTTTTTACACTAAATTAAAGAGAATGACGCCTAAATAATGTGAAAAATTAATATATATAACATGAGTTTTATATTTTAAAATGATCTAAATAATAAATAGTTCTTACGTGATCCAGAATCGGATCCAGGAGGCTTCCCAGGTCCAAAAAAGGATCAAAACTGAAAGTTCTCGTAATTGAATGAAACCAATTCCATTGCGACCGAATTGTCACGCTGATTCCGGCCATATATTTACTTTCTCAAACGGACGTTGTATGCGAAAGTTATCGCACTCTCACCGTTTTCCCAAACACCTAAAAAGTCAACCGGTCAACTGAAAAAAGTCAATGATGATGTCAGCATGATGTCCTGCGAACGTCATCATGCTGACATCAACAAAGTAATATATGGAAACACAATAGTAGGGTGACTGGGTAGTGTTAGGGACCAATCCCACTTCACCAAGTGGCACATTGTGGACCAATACAATGTTGACAAGTGGCATCATTGAGGACCAATGAAAGGGTGCCACGTGGCACCCCATCACTAGTTGAAGGGAAAAATTATTTGGATCTCATGGGGTTCGACCCCTTGACCTATTGGCTGAACAATGATTTGAGAAAGGGGCGGATTACCATTGTGCCAAAGATGTGACTTAGTATACCAATCCCACTTTATATTAAATAAAGTGCATGTAAATATATGGAGGGTGGAAAGGGGCTGGGGCTAAGCCCCATCCCACAGTCTCGTTGGTACCTATGCCTGCGCTTTTTGTGCAGCATATAACCATACTCTGTAGGGCGCGAGCGCCATTCCTTTAACCACCCAAGCGCACAATTGTAGCACCCTTTTCCATATGTTTCGGGAGCTGGAACCATGGGTTAGGCGCTCGGATAGGAGCGCGGTCCTATCCTTTATCACCACATGACCACTATATTTGGACTATGGGTCAGTGCGCAACCCTTTGGATTGGCGCTTGGCAACATTATAAGCCATGTGACTGATTTTAGAGGAGCGCACCCAGCCAAAGGGGCTAAGCCCAATAATATATTGCAAAGTGGGTTTTTATTCTATGGTTTTGGAATTTTAATTGATTTTTGGCCCGTAAATAGAGGATTTTGCCCATTTTTGGGGGATATTGGGCTCTTTTTGAGGCCAGATATTGGGGGAAGTTGGGAGATGATAACCAACCCCAGATAAACCAGGCCTTTTTGAGGCCATGGAAGACAGTCAAAGAAGAGTTATGCTGAGAGAAAGCCAAGCCAAAGCCATTTTTATGAAGGGAAGTTGTTGAGGAGCGCACCTTTGTGGGTCATTTCTGGGAGCTCCGGTCATCCATTTTGAGTGTCATTTCCTTTGTTGGGTTCTAGAGATCTGAGAGAACAAGACCAGACCAGTCTTGTAGCCTTATTGCATTGTTGTGATTTACTTATTGAGCTTTGAACAGAAATAAAGAAGCCTCATCCACTAAGACAAAGGCCCAAAGACGTAGGCGAGATTGTCGAACTTCGTTATGACTTCTCTTGTTATGGTTTGTTGTTCTTAATGCTTATGTTCAGATTTACAAATTTTTTTATGGCTGTGATATATTCTCATATCTTCTTCCTCTTTCATTAATCTTTCTAAATGGTTAATAAACACATGCATAATAACTCAACCACAATCATTTAAAAGATCATTTCGGATCAAGTGGTATCAAAGCTAGTTGACATTTGGATTTGAGTTTTGCATGTTAACCAGGGAAAAGCTACAACGTGGAGAAGGTGAGCTTGTTGAAGAGAATTCATTAATTGGATTAAGAAAGAGAGATTCTCACACCGAGAAGATGGCATCGGAAGAGGGACTTTCTCAGGATGAGAAAGAGTTTCGAAAATATTTCTTTTCCATGTCAAAGATGATGAAAGTTTTGTATGAGGATTACTTGGAACGTAAGAAACCAAATCTGGGTGAATCTTCAAAGGGAAAAAGTGAAGAGGGAGAGCATCCTCCTCAGATTCCTCCTCCACCTCCATCATGACCTCCTTCTTCTCCTTCTTTCTCAAGTTCAAGTTCTAAATCCAATGCAAAGAAACATATTCATAAACATAAGAATGAAATGCCATTATTAAAACTTTATGTTAAATTCGAATTACCCATATATGATGGTGAAGTTAATGCAAAGAGACTTGACAATTGGGTCAAACAGATGGAGGTTTACTGCAGTGTGCAACAGATCAAGGATGAGGCCACACAAATCAAGTTGGCATCATTGAGACTTGCAAGCATAACACTCATCTGGTGGCAGAGCAAGTTGCAAAACATAATGCAACAAGTGGGTAATGTATTTCCATCATGGCAAAGTTTCCTTTCTGCACTTAGAAAGAAATTCTATCCTTTGGGTTATAAAAAAAAATCTTTAATTGAATGGCAAGCTTTAAAACCAAGAAAATGACAAACAGTGCAAGAATACACATATGACTTTCAAAAAATGGCATTGATGTTAGATATCCCTTTACATACAAATGAAACCCTTATGAAGTATATATGAGGTTTACCTGCACATATTAGAAATATTGTATTCATGTTTGGACTCACTAACCTTGATGAGGTTTCTGTTCAAGCAACATATATTGAAGCAAGGAAAGTAGGTGTATCAGAGGAATCTTCTTCAAGGAAAGAGGATAAGAGGAACTGGCATGGAAAAAAGGCAAATGCAGTGACAAGAAAGGAAGAGAAGCCCTCTTGCAAGCATTGAAAGAAAGAGGGGCATGATGAGGACAGATGTTGGTAGTTTCATCCCGAGAAGAGGCCAAAGTGGTTTAAGGAAAGGAGAGGGAAGAAAACAGTTGCAGTGACAAAAATACCCACAGACTTGGGATCAGATTCAAGTGATGAATCAAATGTCTCATTGGTTGGTATGACAGGTAAAATTGGTGAAGGAATTGATTGTAGAAGTAACTTGTTTCATATAAGGGTAATCATGCGACACACTAATATAGACACATTAATCGACTATGTATCTCAATCTAATCTAATCTCAGAAGAATTGATTAAGAAATTAGGGTTAAAAACACAAGTACATCATAAGCCATACACACTTAAATGGATAAGCAATCATCATCAAATGCACATAAAAAAGAATTGCACAATCAAATTTGCAATTCATCTAAGTATGTGGACGAGGTAACATGTGATGTAGTGTCATTAAGTGAATGTGGAATGATCTTAGGTAATCCATACTTATATGATCGTAAAGCAATCTTCTACAGGACAAAGAATCAATATCAATTAACCAAAGCAGGTCAAAATTATGTGGTTCATGCTCATCATGTTAAGGAAAATAAAACACTTCAATCAATGGAACAATTATAGAAGGCAGTTCAAGCAAGCAACAAACCAATAATTTTTTAAAATGAAGTAATCGATCTTAAGCAAGAATAGGAAATGATTGTTGAATGGAAAATCAATCACAGTTTGCTTCAAGATAATCTCGTGTCGTGCAAATATTACAAGTATATCAACTCATTTGTAGTCGTATTTTTTATTCTATCATTAGTAATGTTGTCTACATGGATGATAGTGGCTTCAATAAAATGTGACAAGGTTAAAATGGCTAACAATATGCTGTCAGTTGTCATGATTGTGTTACAATTGATCCTGATAAGACAGGTGCACATGAAAGAGTTCAGAGACAGAGGACAGACAGGGTGGCCTATCCCGAGCTTGTTGACTAGTCAATAACCTTTTGGGGACCAAAAGGTCCTTTAGTGGGGAGGTGTGATCCAAAATTGGATCTAGGAGGCTTCTCAGGTCTATAAAAGGCTCAAAAATGAAATTTCTCAGAATTAAATGAAACCAATTCCATTGCGACCGGCTTGTAGCATTGATTCCATCCATATATTTACTTTCTCAAACGGACGTTGTATGTGAGAGTTATCACACTTTGACCGTTTTCCCAAACAGTTAAAAGTCAACACACCAAATGGAAAAAGTCAACACGCCAACTGGAAAAAGTCAATGATGATGTCAGCATGACGTCCAGCTGACATCAACAAAGTGACTTGTGGCAGCACAACAACAAGGTGACTGGGCAGTGAAAAGGACCAATCCCACTTCACCAAGTGGCACATGGTGGACCAATACAATGTTGACAAGTGGCATCGTTGAGGACCAATGAAAGGGTGCCACGTGGCACCCCATCACTAGTTGAAAGGAAAAATTATTTGGAGCTCATGGGGTTCGACCCCTTGACATATTTGTCGAACAATGCTTTGAGAAAGGGGTGGATTACCATTGCGCCAAAGATGTGACTTAGTATACCAATCCCATTTTATATTAAATAAAGTGCATGTGAATATATGGAGGGCAGAAAGGGGCTGGGGCTAAGCCCCAACCCATGGTCTCTTTGGTACCTATGTCCGCGTCTTTTTGTTTAGCATATAACCATACTCTGTAGGGTGCAGGTGTCATTCCTTTAACCACCCAAGCGCACAATTGTAGCACCCTTTTCCATAGGTTAAGGGAGCTGGAACCATGGGTTAGGAACTTGGATAGGAGCATAGTCCTATCCTTTTTCACCACATGACCATTGTATTCAGACTATGGGCCATCACGCATCCCTTGGGGTTGGCGCTTGGCCACATTACAAGCCATGTGACCGAGTTTAGAGGAGTGCGCCCAACAAAAGGGGTTAAGCCCAATAATATATTGCAAAGTGGGTTTTTATGCTATGGTTTTGGATTTTTAATTGATTTTAGGCCTGTAAATAGAGGATTTTTCCCATTTTGGGGGGATATTGGGCTCTTTTCGAGGCCAGATCTTGGGGTGAAGTTGGGAGATGATAACCAACCCCAGATCTATATAAATCAGGCCTTCTTGAGGGCATGTAGGACAGTCAAACTAGATTTATGTTGAGGGAAATCCAAGCCAAAGCCATTTTTATGCAGGGAAGTTGTTGAGGAGCGCACCTTTGTGGGCCATTTCTGGGAGCTCCGGTCATTCGTTTTGAGTGTCATTTCTTCTGTTGGGTTCTAGATATTTGGGAGAACAAGACCAAATCAGTCTTGTAGCCTTATTGCACTACTGTAATGTACTTATTGAGCTTTGAGCATAAATAAAGAAGCCTCACTCACTGAGACAAAGGCCCGAAGACATAGGCGAGATTGTCAAACTCCGTTATCACTTCTCTTTTTATGGTGTTTTTTTATTCATGCTTATGTTTAGATCTATAAATTGTTTTATGGCTGTGATATATTCTCATATCTTCTTTCTCTTTCATTAAGCTTTCTAAATGGATAATAAACACATGCATAATAACTCAACCACATTCATTTAAAAGATCATTTTAGATCATTACAGGCCTACCCCTGTACATGGACATGGCCAATTTGGCCTTGTCCATGTATAGGGACGAATTTGTCCCTTTCCACCTCCTAAAACATAAAATATCTAAATGAATTAAATTTAAATTAATTTAAGAAACGGTTTAGAATTACCTTGAACCTGAAGCAGCAATAACCAACAACAATAAGAAACAACACCCAACAACAAGAAACAATAGAAAGCAACAACAACCAACATCAACCAACGACAACAACAACTAACAACAACCACCGCCAACAACAAACCATCGCCAGCAGCAACCACCGCCAGTAGCCACTAACACTAATAGTAACCAACAACAACCACCAACCAACAACAACCAACTAAAACGATAAATGAATCTCACCACCAGAATCTCAACGGTTCGAAAAAGTATCAAATGACTGATGTGTGGGGGATATGTAAAAAACATTTCGTCTGAAAGGTGTTTTTGGGCGAAAATCGTTTTAGGCCGAAAGATTCTTTCGATCGAAACATATTTCGATCGAAAAGATGTTACCGGATGAAAAAAATCCTTCTAGATTCTTTCGGCCGAAAAGATGTTACCGGGTGAAAAAAATCAATCTGGCTAATATGGTACACGACAGTCAAGGCCATTGTCATGGTACCGTTTGATTTGATGTCAAAAGGTTCAGCTGAAAAAGTTTTCGGCCAAAAACACTTGTCTTTTGGCTGAAAGAATTAGTAGTTCGACCAAAAAAAGGTCACTAGGAATTTTGGAGACCCGATTCTCACAAAAGTGTTACCCACCTTCATGATTTTTTCATTATATATATATATATATATATATATATATATATATATATATATTGTGATTATGTTTGTAACGTTGTTGGTTTTGTAAACCATGGCTTTAAAACCATCACAATTTTAAGCCTAAAGAAAAAATGAATGTGCTATTTGTAACAGTGTTTTTTGATTTAGAGCATGATTTTGTGGTTTCGGTTGACAATGTCACCAATGGTCAAGGCCACAGTTTCAAATAAGTTGTAATGTTAACACTGGGAGAAAGAGGGTGTTATACCTAGTACTAGTGTTCATTTTGGAAATTGATTTTAAGGTTTTTGTTCAAAATGATACTTGATTTTCAAGACCACGATTTCAAACAAGTTGTAATTTTAACTTTAAAAAAAGAGAGGTGATGGTGTGACCATCAGTTTTTTATTTGGGGGTCAATTTTAAGATTTTTGCTTGCAATTTTACAGGAATTTGAAGCCATGGCAGAAATGTTTTCTAATTCTAAGTTTGAATAAAAAGGGTGCCACCAGTAGCACCACTTTTTGATTTGGGGGTGGATTTATGTATTTTTTTATGCAAAAAATGTGGGTTTTGAGAGCTAGAGTTCTCGTTTTGAGGTCACAATTCTCATTAAGTCGATAACTTTGTTTTCAGAATTAAAACATGAAAATGAACACCACTTGCCTAAATATTCCTTTCAATATTTCCATATTGATCATAATAAATTTCAAGACATCATTGGAACTTGGTTGCAACCACCGTTTTCTCAATGTTTTCCATAAAGTGGTAAGTTCCTACTATTTCTTGTTATGAATTACTTTTCCAATACTGTAATTCTTTCAATCTTTTGTAATGGAACATTTTATCCATTCAAACCTATGCAAAGCTCTAATTTTCCCTTAGGTTTTGAGATCCTTGGTTGGATTCATTAGCATTATTATTTTACCTCACTTACATATGCCACTAGCTAGTTTAGGATAGGATAGGGTAGCATAGCTAGTTTTGTTTTTGTTTTTTTTTTCTTATTTTTTGTTGCTTAGAATAAGGTTTTGTTTAAGGACTTTCAAAGGTCCCTCACAACAACATATATTCAACTAATAAGGTATATTTGAAAGAATATTCCCCTTCAAAGCATATGCAATGTATTGTAGTGATTTAGAATCAAATTGCCAACATTGAGAAAGCATTGCAAGATTCAGTAAACTTGTAGAGTGGTTCAAAGCAATTTTGTCAGTGAAGCCGAAGGGGGGATTTCAGTTCAACTCAAGATAGATATTTGTTCAAATAGTTCGAGATGTTAGAGGATTGGAGAAAATATGCCTCATTGGGGTTTTGATATATGCAGGTGGGGATTATTATCCAATAGTTTAGGGGAGATCCAAAACTTGGTTGGCATTATTTCTTTACAATGGTCATGAGACATTACAAGTGCCAATGGTGTCCAATGGTGCTAGGAAAATTAGGTCACAAATCAAAGACTATACCTTTTGGAAGAATATGAGACAACTTGATGGTGTTTGAAGCCTGGATATTTTGAAATGGTTAAATATGTTGATGAAAACCTTACCTGATAAAGATCAAGACAAGTACTCAGTAAGAGGGTACGTTGGAATTATTAACTCCTACTTGTCTTATTGATTAATATGTGATTCATCATCATTCCATAAGGTTGCAATTTGTTAACATATCAGTTATGTGGTTTGATTATAAAATTTAGGAGGTTGTTAGATCTAGTTGGACATGAGATATTCTCTCCAACTAGTTAGCTCCTAGTTTGGTGTGTGGTTGAGATACTCTCTCAACAAGTTGTTGGTGTGGTTAAGATAGGGTGTCTATCTTTACACAAAGTTTGATGTATGTATATTGTATTATTTCATGATTGAATAAGATATCTGTAACAATGTTTTAGTGTCTGAAGAAACTATGCACACTCTCCCATTTTTTATCACACAAAGAGTCTTGATTTACACTACGATATGACAGATGGTTATGGAGATTTACGTGTTGTGAAAGTTTCATGGTTGAATGAATAATGATAAGGGATGGAAACTAAAATGGTCAAACTTCTAAGCACCATATTTCAAAAATAGAAAGAGGGATTATGATAGTGCTTTTATTAACATTTAAAAAACCTAATCACATCCTCTAATAAAAGACGTTAGGATTTATAATTCTAGGGAAGGAGAGTTAGAATTTGATGGGCAAAATGCAATCAATTTTTTTTTTGTTACCCATCATCTTTCATGAAGTGCAACTTAGTCATTTAGATGTCAAAAACTTCCAAATAATCTTACAAAAAATTAGATGTCAAAAACTTCCAAATAGTCTTAGAAAAAATAAAAAATATTTTAAATTATTTAGATCTTAAAAAATTCCAAATAATCCCTAAAAAAGAAAGTTCCTTTAAATCAATGGTTTTTACAATTCACATTGATTCTTCCAAGAAATTATTTAAATCAATAATTTTTCCACTCTTTCTTTTTACGACTTGGCATTAGATATTCATTATAATTTTGTGTTACCCATCTTTCATGAAGTGCAACTTATGTTGGAAGATTGGTTGTTGTCATTGATGTCAACCCTAATCATAGGTTTTGGACCGCAAGATTGATGAAGGTATTTGGACATGAAGGAAAATGCACACGCAGATACAACACCCACAGATGGATAGTATACATCATGTTGTTTCCGGTGGTATGTGGCATGTCACGTGGATCCTCATGGTTGAGGAGAAATAAATTTTTGAAGATGACAAAGTGAATTAAAGAAGGAAGTACATGTAGGCCCTAAAGATAATTAAAGAAAAGAATTACAAAATAAGAAAGTGGCAGGTCGGCCCTAATGTTAAAATAAAGTGACATAAATGGTCTAAATAAATATCATTATACATTCATTTGATACACAAGTCGAATTTCAGAGGAAATCAGAAGTAAAGAAGGTCGGATTTCAAGGGAGGATGAAGTCTTTTGGTGATGTGTTCTAAGGTATGTTATTTTCAGGTCATATTACCATTTTTGTTATAACTTTTTTGTAGAACGATTCAGATGATCAAATTGCTATGGTATTGAGAATACATATCAAGGTACCTATGGTAAAAAGTTCATCTCTTGATTCATTATAATTATGGAGATACACTCTGTGGAAGATAGGGTTTGTGACCAGTCCTGAAGCTAGTCAATAAACAGGTGTTCCGGGTAAAACAGTCATAACTTCTTCATCGAGAATCGAAATGATGTGGGATGAATCGCATTGGAAAGAGTATGGACTGTAGTTTCTTTTGTATGAGTTTCAGAATCTGATGTTAAATATTGAGCGTGGGGCATTATGTACAAGTTCAGTCTCCTGAATAAACCAGAATTGAACAAGGTCTACCATTCTCTCTATAACTTCTTTTTAGGAGGATTCAAGGAGTGAAACTTGGAGAAGTTTCAGAGAATAAATTGAATAATATTATCTACAGGATAATAGTATTCCAAGAATTGAATAATTTTAGAAATTGAAGAAGTCTCGGGAAGCATTATCAGGTTCTATGTGATGGTTGGTTGATGGTGATGATTTAATGTGAAGTTTTATTATCTCTCGTATATTCTTGGGTGGAAAGAAGGGGCAAGGATGGAGAGTTCAACTCTCTCTTGATATTGGAGGATTGTATCTTCCTCTTGGAGGTTTATCTCTCCCTTTACATTTGGAAGTTGTAGCTACCTTTGGAAGTCATTACTTCCCTTGAACAATAACTATTGATTATTTCTCATATATTGTGCATGGTGTATTGTGGTGTATTGATGTAACTCTTATACTATTGTTCATTTCTCATTGGATATAATTGAATGGTTTAAGTATAAGTTGAAAAAGGTTTTAAATTGTACTTGATACTGATTCACCCCTCTCAGTATCAACAACTTAGTCATTTAAATGTCAAAAACTTCCAAATAATCTTAAGTAAAAAACTTCTAAATAATCTTAAAAAAAAAATTCTTTTAATTATTTAAATTTTAAAAATTTTCAAATAATCCGTAAAAATACAAAAAAAAATTTAAATCAATGATTTTTACAATTCACATTAATTCTTCCTTTTAATCAATAATTTTTTCGGTATTTTTTTTATAAGTTAACATTAAATATTCATTTTATTTTTTTAGCATGTTGCTATACATTCAATTGTCAATCAATTGTGCATTATAAATTTATTATATTTGATGTATTATTCATGATTTAAGTGATATTATGTTAATTATTAATAATTTTTTTGTTATGATATATATTGAAAAAGTTGTTAATAGTCATATGTGTTGATATTTATTATTCTTATTTATTTATTATTTTTATTATATGTGTTGATATTTATTATTCTTATTTATTTATTATTTTTATTATATTGGTTGGTATTGATATTTATTCGATGAAATATGGTAACGTGGATATAGCACTGACTACCATGAATATAGGATTTGAAAGTGAAATCCATGTTTATGCATCCCAAGAATAATGAATACGACTTATCGGTTAAACTCCTATGGAATATACTTATGTTTAAAAAATATTATTTATCTTTGTTTTAAATTAGAATGAAGTATATTTGAGCCAGCCATGTAGAGAATATTAGTTCATTGTTCCTCACGGTCAAGTTTATTTAATATAGTTTTTATGCCATTTAAAATTCGGTCAAGTTTATTTAATATAATTTTTATGTAATTTAAAATTAATTTTTAAGTAATTTTTTATCTTTTTTTATTAATAGAAGTTAATTATCATCATCAATTTAATAAATTAATTTTGAATAAAAATAATAATTACAAAAATGAAAATATTAATAAAACATTTTTTATTAAATAAATCCTAAATTTCACATGATAACAATCTTAAAAAAAAAGTCTAAAAACTTGTCACTTTGGATTTATCAAGGGCTTAGAAAAATCAAATCATTTAAAAAGATCTAGAATTATCACAACACCTTATTAAAAAGTACACTTATAAATATAATTAAAATAAAATCTTCGCCCATAATAATAAAAAATCAAATAACAACAATTTATATACTGATATTTTAAAAACTTTAAATTATAAATATAATTAAAATAAAATCTTCACCCATAATAATAAAAAATCAAATAACAACAATTTATACTGATATTTTAAAAATTTAAAAAGATCTAGAATGGTTTTTATAATACTTATAACAACACCTTATTAAAAAGTACAATTATAAATATAATTAAAATAAAATCTTCACCCATAATAATAAAAAATCAAATAACACCAATTTATACTGATATTTTAAAAACCAAATAATATGTGATAATACATATATTAAAAATATTTATCACATTTTTATTTTAATATAAAAAGTTATGTTTAAAAACCATTTAACAAATAATTAAAAATCCCAAAACCCTCTTTAAACCGTACCAAAGATTTCAATTAAAAATCAAGCAACACAGAATTTGTCCTAAAAATTTTCTATTTTGACCTTCGATTGGAAATCTAATTATACCAAATTTCTTATTAAAAAATTATATTTGATCTTTTAGCGTGACACAAAATTCGAAGGGTCGAGTTAAATCCTTGAATTTGGCGGATATTATATGCATTCATCTGTTTTATTTTCATTACTCAATATGCCAGCTGTCAAAATATCATAAGACCAAAGCTTGAAATTCTACGACTTTCAAAATTGAATCTGTGTGACAGATGAAAGACCTCTTTTGTGGCACTGATTGGTGCAATACTAGCCCCATATCTATGCATAGACTAAGCTCCACAGCTGTTGTTATCATTCTAACCTTATTAGTGCCATATGTGTGGGGGCCATTAATTTGAGGGGGCTATTAACTTGACATGTGTAACTTTGTTAAAAAAATATTCATTAATATTAATATTTCCTTAAAAAGTATATTTAAACACATTTTTTAATTCTTTTTATATTTATAATTAATTTATTTAAAATTATTAATTTAAAATTTTTGAATTATGTTTATTGGTTACAATTTAGACTTGATACAATTATGTTTAAATTGTTTGCAATTTTTATGTTTCAATTATAATTAGTTTCTTCAAGTTTAGTATACATTTTTTTATAAAATTAAGTTGGAAAACAATTTATAATTTTTTTTTTATTTATAAATTAATTAAAAAAATAGATATAAATATAATATTAAGGTAGTTATGTTTTTTCTCGCAGAAAATTCACATTAATTATATTAAGAATATAATTTTTCATACAACACCAACAAATAAATGTCAGTTTTCAATGAGCAAAAAGTCTACCATTCTCTCTATAAGAGGGATGAGACAGATCTTCCATACAATGACCATCACAATCAATACAAAACAAGAGAGCTCCTCAAAATCACTAAACATCACAACCCTGTGCTAAACAATACAGAGAACCCCTACTCAACGTAAGCAGTTAGAAAATATCAAAATGTGGGACATTTCCAGCAGCAGCTCCATCCCAGGAATGATAAAAAAGTCTTCCGCTCACAGTCGTCAGGGCTTTCTTAGATAAAAGATCTGCCTCCACATTTTTCTCTCTGTAAATGTGTTGAAAGTGAATAATCCTGAAGGTGGAGGCCAATTCACTAGTTTTATTTTTCCATCCTTCAATATTTATGGCCCAGAGGTTTGCTTTTTTTTTTTTAACCAGTCAATTATTACTTTAGAATCACCGAATAACTGAATATCGATGATATATAAATGCTTGGCAATAAAAAGTGCATCCCACGCTCCCATCAACTCCGCTTTAGTGTTTGTTCCCGCCCCACAATTTAAAAACCATCTATATTCCATCGATGAGCACAACTTAATGACACCACCTGCCCCACAATTTGTGCCACCTACCTTCGAAGCTCCATAAAAAAAGGCCACTGAACAACCATTAATCCTATTTATAGACTTTACTCTTAAATTTTGTTCTTTTTTGATCATGGAAACATTCCCCAGAGCGCCCATGGCCTTGTGGGCAGTCACCCTTGATGTTGGGTTCTTACCTTCAAAGAGGATTTTGTTATGATCCAAACAAATGTGCTAGCAAACTAGCAAAGGGAGATTTTTTGAATATTCAGGCCTGCTGTTCCACTCGTCCATACACTCATTAAGAGTATTTCCATTCCACTGGGATCTCAAATTTAGCACCTGCATACAATGAAACCATACCTCCTTTGAAAATGGACAATGAATAAAAATATGTGGAATGTCTTCATCATGATTCTTGCACAAAAGACAGTAACCTGGACCGATCCACCCTTTTGATTGTAGGTTGTCCCATGTGAGTAACCTGTTCTCCACTACCAGCCATAAGAAAAGAATAATCTTATGTTGAACTTTCTGCTTCCACAAACTTGCTTTCCAACCTTGACAGACAGGAAAATTGAAGGTGGAAATGAGAGCATCATAGCAGTTTTTAATGGAAAAAACACTTGAACCGTCCCCTCCAGACCAAAGAAGCAAGTCGACTTGATCACCCCTTAGAATTACTCCCACTTTATTCAACTCAACAATGAATGAATTCCACTCAGCCGCGCGAGCACTTGTCAGATTCAAGTCAATGTTGGTTTTCCAAGCTTCTGTCAAGGTAACTGGAATTACAAAATTTGAGGCATGTGCTAAAGTGGTGATTTGATTGTCGATTAGAGTCTACACAATTTCCACACTGAGTCGCACTCGATCCCCCAAGCCAACAATCACGTCTCTGCCTATGGTGATATGACGCCCATCACCTAGCCTCCAACAAAGCCATCGAAGAATAACCGACATCGATCTCAACAAACTTGACCACAGTTTTGAGATTGCACGCCGATTATGCTGAGGTTGTCTGAGCCAATTAATAAGAGAAGAAGATGTTAGATACTTGTCCATAACAATCTGGTGCCAAATGCTCTGATGCATTAGAAGTCTCCATAAAGTTGCAATATTAAGGGCTAAATTGAAATGATAGAGGTTACAAAACCCCCAACCCCCGTTTTTTTTTGGTCTGGCGAGAAGATCCCATCTGCAAAGATGATACTGACAAGAGTCTGACTGGCCATTCCATAAGTAATGAAAAATCAATTTACATATCTTATTGAGGATAGAGTGAGGCAAGGATTCCAGAGACATCCAGAAGATCGGTTGGCCTTCCAGGACGGATTTAATGAGAATGTATCTTCCTCCTAAAGAGAGCCATTGGTTATACCAACCCGAAATTTTCTAAGAAAACTTTGAAACTAGCCAGCCCCAATCTGTTGCTCGGCTTGGACCACTCTTTAAGTAGTACCCCAAATACTTGAAACCCTTTGAAAGTTTGTTGAAAGAAAATTCAAGGAGAGATTTGAATGGAGATAGTTCCAGGTCATTGAGACCTTAAAAAATAACAGTTGATTTTGGCTGACTTACTGTGAGTCCTGTAGAGTTGTAAAAAATCTCAATGATAGCATTTATCTGTTTCCACTCAGCAAGACTCACCTTTGACATAATAAGAACGTCATCTACAAAGAGTAAGTGAAAAATTTTAGTCATTCTAGAAACATTAATACATGAGATCAATCCTTCAGTTGCTGCTTTCTTCAATAATAAGTTGAGTCCCTCCATCATAAGAATGAAGAGTAGGGGGGAAAGTGGGCAGCCTTGACGAACCCCCCTCTTGCTTCTAAGAATTCTGAAGGTTCTCCATTTACTAAGACAGCGAAGGACGAAGAAGTTACACAAGACATAATCCAATTTGTTAATTGGATCCCCAAGCCCACTTTGAGAAGAATCAATCTGAGTTGACTCCAGTCAATACAGTCATAAGCTTTCCGCAAATCAAGCTTTAAGACGAGAGCTTTAATCTTCTTCTTTGTTATGCTATGAATACTTTCGTTGGCAGCCCCTATAACGTCCTGAATACATCTTCCTTTTAAAACACCCAACTGCTCCAGAGAAATAAATCTGGAAAGCACAGGTTTTAGTCGATTAGCAATTACTTTAGAGATGATCTTATAACAAAGATTACAGAGTGAAATAGGACGAAAGTCGTCAAAAGTTATAGGACGATTTGATTTCAGAATCAAGGTCAAGAAAGTAGAATTTAGCCCACCCAGTATAGTTCCATTAATTCTAGACTCTTCAACCATTGCTAGAAGATCCCCCCCAAGCAAATCAAAAAATAAAATGAAAAATTCAGAGGTCCAGCCATTCAGGCCTGGACTCTTCTCCTTCTTGAACTGACCAAGAACTCCTTGAAGTTCTTCCAAAGTAACCAGGGAGACCAAGGCATTTGCTTCCTCTTCATTAACCCACTGAGAAAAGTTCTCTGTAACTATGCATTGGTCACTGATATTCACTGATACTGGCTCCTTGTAAATAGCTTTAAAATATGTTATTGCTTCAATTTCTATTGCATCCTATTCAGTTAGCAAATCACCAGATCCTGAATAAATCTCCCACACATGCTTTTTTGTCCTATTGTGTGAAGCCACTTTATGGAAATATTTGGTATTTTTGTCTCCGCTTGAAATCCATAGTGCTCTACTATGGAGTCGCCACATCTCCTCTTCACACTTTAGAATCGAATTCCTTTCGGCTTCACTCTGTTTCAGGGATAAAAAGTGATCTAAGCTGTTAGGATCCGCCAATAATAGATCGATGTAATGATTTATATGTACTTCCAATAATATCAATTTCGTTCTCTTTTTTTCTTGATTCTCTTTATACCATGTCTTGGTTAACTTTTTAATGACCTACAGTTTCCAAAGCAAGCATATTTGTTTATTTTCTTCACGAAGGAACATAGGATCGTTCCAATTCTTGTGAATAATATCAACAAATTCCTTCTCATTGAGCCAATCGACGTTGAACTTAAATGGAGAACACTTATACGTTGGGAGCTGCTCCATCTGAAAGAAAATAGGAGCATGGTCAGAAACAAATGGAGATTCAACCCATGATCGATAATTGCCAGCAACTGAAAGGAGCGCCTTTGACACTAGAATTCTATCCAGTCTCCTTGCTATAGCATCCTGTCCGGACCGACCATTCCTCCAGGTAGTCTTTAACTTTGTCGGTTTAATGTCCACTAAATTATTCATCTGAAAGAGAGTTTTGAAAAAAATCGTCCATATTCTTTATAGTCCCAGATCCTCCCCAAGCCTCTTCCTCAGCCAAGATAATATTTAAATCACCTGCTAAGATCAAGTTTGGTATTTAAGATACCACTATCAATGATTGATTTCCAGAAAGTAATTTTGTTCTGGCATGGCCCATATAAATTTAAGAAATCCATCTCCCGATTTGTTGCTACGCTTCTTCTAGTTAATAAAATATCTCTGGCAATATGAACAGCTTCTAAAATGAAAAGAGAAGGGTCCCAGGTGGCTAAAAGTCCTCCATATTTTTCCCACAGCGCTGACAGAGAAAGAAACCCAGGAGGGGAGTATCACCTGTAAAAAACCTCTAGCCCTCACGTCAGTAACCAATGTTTCTTGAAAAAATAGAATATCAAGACGAGTTTGATCCAACACTCGATGAACCGAGGCCACTTTGAGGGTGCCTCCTATCCCTCTGATGTTAAGAGAAAGCAACAACATTATTTAGACCAAGCCAAGGCCTTCAATGCTCTAAGAGGCCCACTGTCTGAATGAAGATCCATGGAAGCTGAAGGTTGTGAGAGACCTTGTGCCATCTTTTTTTGTCCACTCCTAGTTTTTAATAGCGAAATTTCTAAGCCTATCCCTCTAGACTGCACTGTATATATCTCCTCCTTAGCCGCAACATAAATGGAACTGGAGGCCCCTGATTGAGAATCCTAAGAATGCACAACCTTCCCCTAAAATATCGACAGCTTTGTCGCTTTAAATGAACCCCTAGACGTCGGAATTAAGGAATCAATAGCTGCCAAAAATGAAGGCTCCTCCGCCTCTGACTCCCAAAAAATTTGTACAGAGGAAAAACTAGGGCTCGTTGGTATAGAAGTAGTGAGGGGAGGTGAAGAAGAAGCTGACATCCTCCCTAGTTTCAGGCCAGTGAAAGGTTTGGAAAAGGGATCCTCTAAAATAGTTGACAAAACCTCTACCCTCCCTACCAAGTGCACTGGGCTCTGCCAACAAGCCAACGCTAATGTTAACAAAAAAGAAGTAAACGACGTCTTACCGGCCTCTGGCGAAGGTGAAGTAAACCCCTGGCCCACTCTTTTCACACCCTTATCAACTGTAGTATTGCTAATTAACCAGTTCGATTTTTCGAGAGCATCTAGTTCCCATTGACTAAAAGACAAGAAGAGTGAGGGACAACATGTCTTTATCTTACAGCCAAAGAAGAATCAGGGACAGTTTGTAACCCCATCCTAAGATCAATGTAGGAATACACTTCGTGAAGGGAATCATCCTCAGTCATGTAGTCCGGGGGATCTTCACGTAATAAAGAATCTTTGGACTTTTCATCAGACTTTAAGCCTCTACAATCTCTTCAAAGATGTCCCATGCAACGACACCTGCTACATCTAAAGGGAATCCCCTGATAATCTAACTTCTGCTTTTTGTGACAACCTCTCCACTCAATGTCCAACAACTCTGGTAAACCTTCATGGATATCAATAGCCACCAGGACTCTCCCCACTTTCCTATTTGTACTTACCAAAGACGAAACATCCAGAGAGATAAAATGTCCCAAGGCTTCCCCGATTGCCCTCAGAGCCCCCTCATTCTAGAAATGTATTGGTAACCCTGGTAGTAAGACCCAAAGATGTCTATGATGGAAGTATTCAGTCAGTGGATCAAAGGCCACCCTCCATCTTTTTAACATCAGGCTACTTTCTCCCAAAACCCAAAAGTTGTTTAAGAGAAGATTAGCATCGTCTGGGATTTTACAAACAAACCCCATCCACCCCTTAGTAAGAAAATGGAGTTCTGGCTTGTAACCTAGAATAGGAACCCAAGTTCTAGCCATCCAATCAGCGAAGGGTTCAGTAGCCAAATACACATAAGAAAGACGCCACACTAGTCCACATAATGCTATTCTGCAGGTCTCCTCCAAACCCACATCAACCCCCAATACCATCCTCCTGACTTTTGTATTCATCTTCCACGCCCTCTTTCGAATGCCCGACTGTGGAGGAAGGGCTGGAGCGACCCTAGCTCTCGGAACTCCAAGCTTATCCTTTGCTTGGTCTTTAATGGAATGAGTTGAAACCTGTCCTAGAAGAGAAGGGTTTAAACTACAAGCAACAGGGGCCTGAACCTGTGTAATACTTGCCTGAAATGGTAGGTCTGTCTGACAAGAACCAGCGTTTACACCCAAGGCGGAAGAGCCGACCATCGGAGTGCTAGAGTGTTTAACTGGAGGACAAGAAGGTGCTTCAGACATGACTGGATTCTTGTGACTATTATACCTCTGCCAGACTGTCTCCATCTCGAGATTGGTTATCTCCATCTCGAGATTGGTTAAAGAGGTGACGTCTAAGAAAGGATCAACACCATTCTCCATGTCAAATGATAACAATGGTGGACCCAAGCACTGTAGAGGTTAGAGACACCAAGAGAGTCCAAAGGGAAAAACAACTCTATGAGTCTGGCGAGCACTGGAAACGAGAATACCTCCAATCAGAGAAACGACAAACAAGAGACAAAGAAAACCCCCCTAGAAGGAACCGGACAAAGGCTCTAAAACCGAAGAAAAGACCAAAAACACTCTCGAAACCAAACGAGCTAGTGACAAGGGAAGACAAGAACTGTCTTGAAAATCACAAGGGAGGCTACTAAAACAGAACAGCAATATAACAGGAAAGTCTCATACAGAATGAAAAAAGCTCCTCCACCACAGGGGGAAAAGGAGTCTTAACTCTACAAATCGGCTGTAAAGACGACTCCTAGGAGTGATAGAGTCACCTCCAAAAAAACAAATAAGAAAGCGCCGCCTCTATCGATCAGTTGGTAGGTTCCGTTCAGTTGATGGGTCCGCCCACAATAAAAAGTAAACCCCCGACTGGGTCTATTAGATCTCTCTAACTCTCACGACTGGTTATGCTTCAAAATTCATCCTTCCCGCCAAAAAGAATTCAAAATAATCATTCTGCTCGGCTCTCTTTAAGGCAGTTATGTTGATAGTAAATGTCATGCGTAAGTGTTAAACATTTTTTCTGGTTTATATTATGAACTTGGGAGCTAGTGCGGTTACAGAATATAAACTATGTCGATTTTGAGCTCCAACAACTTCTATAGAATTTCAGACACAGAGCTTGTGCTCTCAGATTTCACCGACTTCCTTCACAGCTGTTGTTGACTCTGTCTAGCAAGTACCTCTCTCTGTGTATCGCCTCGGGGAAACTTGCACGAGCTAAAATTCGACGGAATTTGACTTACCAGGTGAAATTTGAATTGATTTCGAGGTTTTTTCTAGATAGACATGGAAGTAATTTTCACTAAATTAAATCTCTGAACAGATCTGTTCAGAAACCCATATTTGTTTCCCAATCGGGGCAAGAGACTATATTTTGTTGCTTTTGGTGATGAAAAACCATTTAATTCGCATAGTTATTCGATTTTTACCTTCTGCGCGATCTGTAATTCATCCCTTGGAAGCCTCCGTTGCAAATACCTAAATTAAGGTTTTTTCTTAGCACAAAAACCATTGATTTCCGGAATTACTCTATCCTATTGGTTCGCTGGTGTCTATGATATATTTGATCAAACCCTTGGCACAGGGTTACAGAAGAACACTTAAATACATAGGAAAATGTCATTGATTCTTGTGAATTATAACTTTAATCTTCCTAGTGGTGTTTTTTGGGCATAGAAACCCTTAATTTGCATAATTACTTTATCTAGTAATCAAACCCTCGGTGAAGGGTTCCTAAATGAAGATAAATTATAAAGAAAAAGGTTGAAGATAAATTATAGAGAAAAAGGTTGTTAGTTCTCATGAATTGTAGCTTTAAACTACTTCAATGATTGACATTTTGTGGTGAATATGATTAAATTTGGAGTTATCATCATGGATTTGTTCAACAGTTTTTATTTACTTATACCTTTTATTTTGTATAGTAAAAATCATGAATTTTGGATCATTAAGATGAGAACCTTTCTATGAGATCATGATTCTAATTCAAAAAGATAAGTTCATAGAAAATAAGAAAGATGATGCAGCAACATTGTTTCATATTTAACAAAGCTTGGATGAGAGCATTTTTCCCAAAAAGTGCAGCAACAACTAGGTCCAAAGAAGCTTGGAATATTTGGAAAATGGAAAGGGGGAGTAACACCTATCAACATCAAGCTGAGTCACATAACATTGCACTTGTTGATGAAGTGATTGTTGTAACAGAAGTAGTAGAAGAATTTAACATTGCAGAAATAATTGGAGAAGTTGTGGAAGAGCTTTTTGAAGCAAAGTAAGATAAACAAGACATCAACATTGCAGAGAGGTTTTTTGAAAAAATTGAGGAAAAAAAACTTGACTTTATACTAGATGTGGAGCATGAGCATGGTAAATAAAGTGAATCCCATTGTGTAGATACACAAGTGGATGATGAAATTGAATTTAAAAATGAAAATGAAACCGAATTGAAAAAATGTAAAAAAAATCTAGAAATGAAACTTGTGGTTGAACACATGAATGAAACTACAATGAATGTTAAATTTGATTATGATACTAAATTATCATTTTCTTGAGGAGTGGGTTGCAAAGCCCAAATATGATGAAGATGAAAGTGGGTATGAAAAAATTTGATTATGATACTAAATTATCATTTTCTTGAGGAGTGGGTTGCAAAGCCCAAATATGATGAAGATGAAAGTGGGTATGAAAATGCTGCCATCATTGCTGCTGCCATCATTGCAGCATAAGAAGGAAAAAAAAATTGAAGGAAATCATCGTGGATGTTTTGTTGTGGCAATGGAAGATAACACAACATAGACAGATAGTAAAATATGTATTTCTAATTAAATTCAACATAGATATACACTTGAAGCTGTATATCAACAGCGTCATTTATGTATAGTGTATGAAAATGCTCTCGACTTTGATGGGATCTTCATCGAGTTTGAATATAGGAACCAATTTTACAATAACCCTCTCCTCTTGGTGTGCCTTGAGATTCTGTCGATGGACTAATATGTCATTTATTCCCAACCTCAAACAGCACCTCCTTACTGTCCTTTTCTGCTCATGACTATCACCATGAAAATCGTGTTTATTGTTGTGGCGTCCTCGCTGCTTTCGACGAGGAGGCATGTGACTGAATGTGCCCGCGTATAACTCTTCATCATCATCCTCTTGTCCTAATTTTATATACACGTCGAAGCACAAGGGCTTATCATTCGTTACCTCTATTCCTTCTAACACCAGCTGCTCTTCCTTTTCCTTCATCAGCTTGAATGCCCCAGCTTTTCTTACCCCAGCCGTAACGACTTCAGTTTGATTAATTTCACGAGGAAATTCTTGACCACGAGGGACTGCAATTGCGATTACGCCAGTGAGCTCATCTGGGCTCTTGCTGTTTGGAGTCTTTAATAGCTCCGGCGAGCTGAGCCAGCAGATGACGTCATTAATCTCCGGGCTGCTATATGATGTTCCTTTTAATTTTTCTGCTTCCTGCACAGTATTTGCGAGTTTAGGATAATCGGTGAGACTGAGAGGAGGAGTCATAGCCTCCATCATCTGTTGGGGCTTCAAGGGCAATAAGGTGGACGACAAGAGCAATTGGCGACGATACATCAATCGTTTTTCATTAACTGTGTAATGACAATGGATTACACAACGGATACAGCTATTACTCCTTCTCCATGACTGCGTCTTCTTCTTATTGCTGCCGCTCAAATTGGGATGAATGGGGACCGATAAGACTGGAATATCATTTGCATTTTCTTTTGTGATTGGAGGCCAAGCGATGAGGCCTGCCGATTTTGTAAAGGCCTTTAAAGAAGTAATCATGGTGGCGATGGAATAATCAGTTGGCCAAAAGACTTGTAATATAAGAAACGGAGGAGAGCAGAGGAGTAAGAGCTAGTAATCTTGTACTTATAAGAAAGGATGAGAGCAGACGAAAGGCGTCAGAGTTGGTAATGAGGGATGGGCAATGGTTTGTTATAAGAAAGGAAGAAAGGAGTGAGTTCCAGGGACACAACAGAAGGCCACATCGATGTTTCTTCCCGGTGTATCTGGCCATGTTTACCACTCTGTTCCTCTCACCAACTAAGTCTTCGCCAAATTCGCCAAAATCTACGTTTTACCATGGTACCATTGGAGCTAGTCAAGTCCAAATGTGACTATATCGCTCGCTTTTGTTTTATTCTCCATGAACGTAGTTCCGAATTTCAGGGTTGGAATTTTAAAATTGAAACTGCTCATCAAAGTTAATGGTTTTAGAATTCCATTAACAGTTTTCACAATTTTCAGGAAAAATGTTCACAGCTTCGTACAGAATCCAGTTTGGATATTCCAAAGAATTCTAAACCCCTGCCGCTTTATTAGAATTCACAAGGATATTCGTTGTCTTCATGCAGAATCCATTTTGTGCATTCCAAGGACTTTTATACAGCTGCTGCTTTATCACAAGCACCTCACCCTTCGTTCACATTTCCAAGCTTCTGGATTTATAACAACCAGCGAAGGCCAATTGCACCTCGGTCTAGATGTCCCTCGAGGTTGAGACCGAAGATGTCGAAACAGGTTTAGTTAAAGATTGAGACGGCCTTCTTGTTATATTCAATGCACGTATATGTTTTCTTATATTCAAAGCACGTATATGTTAAATCTAGATTCAAACCCTAACCCTGAAGATTATATATCTTCATTATTAACCCTAACCCTGAAGATTATATATCTTCATTATTAACCCTAACCCTGTTGACCACACAACGCTCTGCGCGTGAATAAGCTGGTGCGTTGTTGTAATTCATAAATTTAGAAACCTTCGTTAAAGTAATTCCTAAGACGAGGATCGAGGATCGCGTTGCACGACTCCATGGTAAAAATAACCATAGCTTCGACAAGCTCCTAAAGTTCAACTCAATCATACAGAGAATGCTCATTACACAAAAACTTCTTGATTTATTTTCGTTGTTTGATTCATTCAATCCTTCCATGGAGAAAGTAGTATTGATTGTGATAGATATATTTTCGTTGTTTGATTCATTGAATCCTTCCATGGAGAAAGTAGTATTGGTTGTGATAGATTTATTTTCGTTGTTTGATTCATTGAATCCTTCCATGGAGAAAGGAGTATTGGTTGTGGTATTAGACGACCTTTCACAATTCAATAATAAAAAAGATATTTTAAAGGATATCTACAATTCTATATGGTATTTGAAAATAATAATAAAGATATATTAATGTTGGTATTTAATAAATGTGAAAATAATAATAAAATATTAATAATAAAAATATTTTAATGTTGGTATTTAATAAATTTATTTTTATTAAAAGAGATGTATAATTTTGTTATATGAAGTATTTGAAAATATTAATGATAAAAATCATTTTAATCTTTGTTTTTTGTTTTGAATCGAAAGATTTAATAAATTTTTGTTTTTGTTAGATATAAAATAATAAACTAAATTGTAATTTTTGATGTCATAGTTGGTGATGAAGTGTATTGTTAAAACATTATGTTATGTGAAGTCTAACAAAAGGCCCACATTCTTTTGCCAGCCAAATAAAACTAAATTGTAAATAATACCAAATAAAACTAAATTGTAAATAATAGGTGTGTGTTAAATTAAGTAGTTGAGTGATTTGGGCTTCATGTAAAAATTGCTAAGACATATAAGGTAGTGGTTCATTTGTAGAAGTTGACTTCATGTAAAAATGGTTAAGACATATAAGGTAGTGCTTCATTAGTGGAAATTGCTAAGACAGATAAGGTAGTGCTTCATAAAAATAAGTTTAGTACAAAAACTATTTAAAAAGAACTTAACAATGGACATTTGGAACAAAATGAATGACATTCATCATTGTAAATAACATCATATGGGCATGGTTACCCAAGGTAAGATGGAAGGGAAAGACAATAAAAATAAATGTAAGGGGATTTTAAGCAATTGAGGTACAAGGAGAAGATTGAGAATAATAGAGAAAGTGAGAGTGATGCCAATGAATGAAACTTTATTTGAATAAAGAATTTCTATACTTGTTATTTTTTATTACTTGTATCATGTAAAATCTCATAAATTAGTAATTGATTTTAATTAATAACTATTAATAAGAAATTTTACACCATTGTTCCTCTATTTCAACTGCAATGATTATTGCACATGGCACTTGTGTTTTTGGCTCAATGATGATAGTGTCGTCCCTTGTAATAGTTGCGACCTCCTCCCTTGGAGATGGCTCTGACTCGATTGTCCCCTACACATTTTATGGGAGCCTACTACCCTCCTCCATCCTCTAAAAATATGGGTAAGGCCTCTTTAGTGATATTGTGTGGATTACTCTTAATTGTCTATTGGTTCAAGAAGCTCTGACTAACTCTATTCCTCTTGGGAAAGACATTTTCTCTAAGGAAACCATATACAATTCAACAACATTGATACATCGTAATGATCCCACTAAAATCCCACATTTAATCAATGCTTAATGTAGATATACAACCAAACGATGTAATATGTGAATTGTATTTAGGAATTTTAATAATAAAATATGATGCCAACTACCAGGGGATATGGAAAGAGATGGGAGATGAATGAATCCACAAGAGAGGGGAGGGTCTAAGAGAATGTCTAGAGAGGGGTCTAAGGGGGATTACTCATGTCTATTAATTCTACCCACATTCCTGAATTTTTATTATCATTATGTATTAAAATCTATTTTCTAATTGAGTGTCCCCAAAGCCAATCATTGAATACATGTAAGTGGATTGGTGTGAGAAGTCACATCTATTAGTTATTAGGAGAATGGGGGATGAGTACAATTAGCTTGGGGAAGTGTGTGACTCAAACAAGTAAGACAAAGGGAGAAGATTTGTATGGGGAGTTACAACGGTTTTACAGAGTCAATGTTTTTTATGAGAAAAAAGAAGAGAACAAAAATGAGAGTTTGGAGCTGGAGAAAACATGCAGGGAAAATTATGGAGCATGTTGGAGTGTTTTTGGATAATTTTGGAGCGGAAGACTTAAGAGACATGTTTTCGTGCCTGAAGACTGAACTCTTGTGTGAGTTGCACTATAACAAGTGTTTGTTGTTGTTTGTTTATAATTTTCCTAGTAGTGAGTTCCCTTGAGTTTCCCAACAAAGAGATT